>CAUYQV010004815.1:0-27770 GCA_963574575.1 Galagoides demidoff
AACTGATCAACACAGCCTTCATGTCATTTTCTCAGTTATAGTTTTAAAACGTTCTGATTCTACTCTTAGAGAGTTTCACTTGTACCTCTGTAAGATAGACCTCAAAAATGGTCCCTCCAATCCCCCTCCCTCCACCCATTCCCCTCCTCCCATCTCCCTCCCCCTCCCCACATTCTTAGGCTATTTGGTTATAGCTTTCATATAAAAGGTACAAATTAGTTTCATAATAGGGGTGTGTACATTGGATACTTTTTCCTCAATTCTTGTGATACTTTGCTCAGAAGAACATTCTCCAGCTCCATCCATGTGCACATGAAGGACGTAAAGTCTCCATCCTTCGCAATAGTCTTTTGGTATATATGTATTGAGGAGATTTTGGTCTCCATGTAAAACTATTAAGGTCCCTATTCTTGTTGGTACAATTGCACCCCAGTCAACTACCAAATCCAGAAAGCTGAGTGGCCACTCTGAATTCTCAATCTTGTTCAGCATTAAGGAGGACCCCAGACTTCATTGGGTCCACTCTATTCATGCAGGCAAGAACACTGACCCTGGAGAGAGGAAGCAAATTTCTCAGTGTCGTTAGAGGGTCAACGTGAGAATCAGCACTGAAACTGCCTTCTGACTTGTAGAGCTTTGTGGTTTCAGTTCACATGTATGGTGTTTATTGTGTCCATTGTGTACTGAGTATTGTATTCAGTGTTTAACATACTTTCCCTCTTAAACAGGGATTGCTTTTTCTAACCCTGTTACAAAAAACCCTAAACAACAACAACAATAACAACAATAGCAACAACAACAAAACCCAAGGCTTGGAAAATCTAAGCAGCTTGACAGGTAAAAAGCATAGAATGGCCCGATCTTCAGCTGGACTCATGTAACTCCAAATTCCATGCTCTTTCCACTATATCAGGCTGCATAGTTAAGGAAAAGTCTCTAAAGAAGATGGCTGTGGATTAGAATAAGTTCCTTGGCCCAGGGATCATCTGATGTCAGGGAGAAACAGTAATCCTTTCCTCTCAACCCTTCAGAGAAATTTGACCACCCCTCAACTGCTGCTTGTGGCCTGAGTATTATTGACACTTATAAAATACAAAACCTTCTCACCAAGAGCTTATTGCCCAGTCTAGTGCCCAGGGAGTGAGGTGAAGGCAGCATGAATCTAAATTGCCTTATCTCTTTTTTATTATGTGAACAGTTGCAATTTATTTTAATCATTTCAGTTTATAGTGTTGTCTTTGGTGTCTTTTATTCGAGACAGCCTTTTTGTTAAGAGGAAAGATTACTGAAGCAAATTCCTCTGAGTGCGCAGAGTCCATCCCACCACAATTTCCAGTTTCAGTGGCTTGAGTATTCATCCAAACACTTAAGCAGCTTTGTCTGGCTGTCCAGCCACATGAGTCCCTCCGAAGGACACAGCCATTTGGCACCGCTAAATCCTGTGACGTAGGGCTCCCTCTCAATGGCCATTACATTAGGAAAAAATTTGCAGCTCATGATTAACAGCTGTTCTAAATAAAACAATATAGTTCATTCTTTTCCTTTTAGCATGCCAAAGTCCTGTGCTGTTTGAGACTAAGGCTTACACTTGACATTCAGTGGAAATTATTTAATCCTTAAAAACACATGAAAAAATCAGTGACTTATTCACTTGCTCATTTGTGCCTGTCCACCTGCCCCTCTTCGTACTTATCCTCACCTTCAGTCCTTCACCCATTTGTTTGTTCCTTTTTCTTGTTATATTATATAAGTGTATCTAATGTACAATTTGCCATGCTAAGCATTTTTAAATGTGCAATTCAGTGGCATTAATTACACTTACATTGTGTGCAATCATCACCAGTATCTGCTTTTTAAACTTTTCCATCACTCCAAACAAAACTCATTATCTCTGTTCATTCTGTATTATTTTATTCACCAATTATTTATTAGGGACCTACTGTGGCCAAAGTTCTATGAGAGGATAGGATATAAGCCTGAAGTCCATTGGATTTGATGTAAAGGAACTGAAACTCTGATTGGGACGTGTGTCTACCAGGTAGCACAGAGCCTTCCCCTTTATGACGCTCTCAGACCTGCCATCCCTAGACAGTGCCTTGGGCTTCAGGTCACATACAGATGACAAAGGATAAAGTACAAACTCACTAGGTTGGTTTGGTTCTCATGATTTGACCTTAATGACTTTTCTAATCCCAGCCTCTACCACTGTATTTTTTTTTACTTTGTAATTCAGTTGATAAGAAAAATGGGAAATTATTAATAATTGATTGATTACAAAATCATCATCATCATAATCAACAAAACAGTAAAAGCAATAGGGAAGTCACTACCTCTACCATTCCCCAGCCCCTAAGCTAGTAAGTCCTCAGCACCTGGTCTACTGTTACCACTTCTAGGTTTTGGTGAAACTTCTTTGTAACTGTCTACTGTCATGTTACCTGAAAATCTGCCTCAGAAACTTAGCCATCGAGCCTCCTCTTCTAGGTCTCCAACAGAATCATGTCTAAAAGATTATGAAAAAGTATGGGCTTCTAGAAAGTAGCTTCGTGAAGGATTATTCTAAATGAAGAAAAGCTATTCCTTCAGAGTCACAGAAAAATCATTAGTCAGAGGGACAATAATACATCATCGGCTAAAATACTGGCTTTAGAGGCAAACTAGTGACGTTGGTCACATCCTAACTCTGCCATTAGCTACCTGTGTCTATGAAGTTGGGCAATTAAGTTTGTAAACTCATCCTAGAGACAGTGCTACCTACCTTACTTCAGAATATCCTTAGAGTCACCAGATGGCCAAGAGGAGTGCTTTGAGGGTGACCATATGTTGACAATCACATGACTTCTGAAAGCCTCAGTTTCTCCATTTGTAGATGGAGAAAAGAAATGGTATTTAATAATACCTATTTAAAGATTGGATCAATAGTGAATTAAGAGTAAAGTAATCATGGCTCATCTTTGCTGAATGCTTTCCCTGTGGCAGGCATTATTCTAGGTCCTTCACTTGTATTTAATTTATTTAATGATCACAACACTTTAAGATACATATCAAGATCATCCCCATTTTTCAGATGAGGAAACTGAGGTTACAGAGAGTTAAAGTAATTGACAGAGACCATTCAATTAGTAAGTGACAGGACTTGGTGTAAACTCAGTCTGACTTCAGAATCTATAATTGTTGTCATATACTTTACTGTATCCTAACAGTATGTAGCAAGTACATAACAGGTTATTGACATTAGAATAGAAAATTAAAATTCATGAAATGACCATGATCTTTAATATATCTCCTTAGAGTTTCCCTTCATTTTCACTGCTGTAGACCTATTGTACTCCTACATTGTCTCCTCCTTACACTAATGCAAAAGCATCCTTTTTCTTCTCCCTTCCCACTCTTGTCTCCCAATCCATCCTCCTCAAAGTGAACATTAGGAAGAACATAGGTAATGGAGTCACTTCACTGTTCAAAACTCTTTAATGGTTCTATCTCACACTCAGGATAATACCCAGGTACCGGACCTTGCCACTCAAGGTGTTCAACATCTGGCACCAAACATTTCTTTAACCTCCATTTACAACCGTTTGTCAAAGCCAGGTCACCAACCAGACTCTACCAAAGGACTTATGGCCTCTTTTTATCTCCATGTCTTTGGGTATTCTGGTGCCTCTGCCTGAAATTGCCTTTATTGTCTTATCTGACTCAACAACCCTGCCAAGTTTTCAAAAAACAGACCAATAGTCTTTCCTCCTTTGCCATCTTCGGTGCCTCTCCATACATCTGTGTATGTACACATGTGTGCAAGTAAGTGCTTCCTTTTAAAACTGTATTCCACGGATTACAACATCTAACACAACATCCCATTAAGTAGCAGTGATTTGTTTCCAAATCTGATTTCCCTTGTAATCCCTAAGTTCTTTAAAATGAAGGCTACTTTATGGTCTTATTTGTATCTTTTTAGTCATAAGTGGTTAAAAAGTGACTCAAATTATCTTTAAAAATACAATGGGCTCAATAGCTCATTGCCTCTAATTTTAGCACTCTGGGAGGCTGAGGCAGGTGGATTGTTTGACCTCAGGAGTTCAAGACCAGCCTAAGCAAAGGTGAGACCTCATCCTAAAAATGTCTGGGCATTGTGGTGGGCACCTATAGTCTTAGATTCTTAGGAGACTGAAGCAAGAGGATATCTTGAGCCCAAGAATTTGAGGTTTCTGTGAGCTATGATACTATGACACTCTACTGGGAGTGACAAAGTGAGATCTGTCTCAAGAAAAAAAAAAATACAGTGGTCCTAGCTTATCCACAATTTCACCTTCCAAACTTTCAATTATCCTTGGTCAACTGCAGTCCAGAAATATTAATTGGAAAGTTCCAGAAATAAACAATTCGTAAGTTTTAAATTGAATGCCATTCTAAACAGCATGATGAACTCTCCCACTGTCCTGCTCCTTCTCACCGGGGACGTGGTTAATCCCTTTGTTGGATCTACCATGCTGTGTGTGCTACCTTCCTATCAGTCTCTCAGGAGATGTCTGGGTAGGTGTCTGATTAGCAGGAGTGTGACTACAGTACACTAAGATGTGAGATAGTAGCAAAGGGGCCACATCCACATCCCTTTTATCGCAACATATGAATTGTTCTAGGTTATTACTTGTTATTGTTAACCTCTCACTATATCTAATTTGTAAATTAAACTTTATCATAGATATGTACATGTAAGGAAAAGCCTGGCATATACAGGGTTCAGTACCACCCACAATTTCAGGCATCTACTGGAGGTCTTGGAATGTATCCTTGGTGAAAAACTGAAAAGGACTACTGGAATATATTTAACTGAAAAGTCAGGATATATAATAGCTTCAAGTATAGCTGGTTATTTACTTTCTTATAGTGTAATCGAAATCATATTCCAAGTCTTTTCTCTCCAATTCTCACCTTTATTTCCCCTCTATCACATGTCTTATACATTTTTCAGATGACTCTTCATAGGTATAAGATGAATTCTAAGAATTTCAGGCTTACATCCAGAATTTTCAGGAAAAAACCCACTTCTTATCACTGATATTAACTGAGTTATGTTTTCAATCTATAAGGCCAAAAGAAAGAAGTATACTCAGTAGCTCTTGCAGAGATCAATGAGATGAGAAGGAGATTGCAGTGATCCCTAGAACAAAATTAGGGTATGGTTACTGACAGATTTATGTTGAGCAGTGCACGCATGCACACACACACACACACATACACACAGAGAATTCTCTTTTCTCAATTCTAATGTCAGTAAATGACAGTGAGTGAGGATATCTGTACCCGCGTGTGTTTACTCATGCATATGCACAGAGAACAGAGGGCAAAGTGGAGATCAATATTTTTTGCTGCAGAAAGAAGATATATCAGTCAGACAATGCCTTATTATTCTTGGCATTTAATGAGTAGTTCTGGACTTATAAAATAAATACACTATTTATCTTCAAGCTGAAAAGCACTTGAAGAATTGTATGCTTTTTCAGATCTAATTTATTATACTAGATGATTCTAGTATAATAGAGTTACTGGGACTTGAGGTTATTATAATTAAATGAAATACAAATAATTCAATGTTAACTTTTTGGGGAGGCTTTTGTCCATGGTTTCCATTTACTTCCACTACCCCACCCCACATTTAGCACATTTCCTATTTCAAAAGTTCTTTCTTCACTAAGATCTATAGGATACCTTTACAGCAGTCTGTATGTACATCATGTTATTTTGTTTAATCATTGTGACTCCTTAAAATAGATGATCCAATTTGTTCATTTATTCATTCAACCTAGCCATATTTAAATATTTTTAAGGACTATACTACTAGTCATCAAAGGAGCATTTATACACATGATATATTTTGTTGCCTTCAAGAAGCTTACAATCTAGTAAATCAGACAAATAAGAAAACAGATAATAATATCCCTGGGGTGTACAGGATTTGCTTTGGGTGCTGTGGGACCACATAGTCAGCCATGTTCTCCCATCTGAAGAAGTCAGGGGAGACTTGTTGGGACAGGTCGTGCCTAAATTAGAACTTTCATTTTTTTACAAATGAAAAAAATGTCTTTATGAGAGGATATAGATTCTATAGATTCTGAGTCACCATTAAGATTTTTTAAAAGAATAAGTGGTGGTATCTACCCAATGTTTTAAAAGAGATAGAAAGAGGAAGAGAGTATAATGGATTAAGATGTACATTAACTGAGAGACTGAAAGAGTGTAGATAGATAGACAGGTAAATAGATAAGTAGGTGGAAAAAAAGAAATGGATGACTTTTTAAAATTTTATCGTAATGATTAGAAGTAATAATGGCAAATAGATCAAGTACAAAGAAATGTTGAAATTTTAGAACTTTACATGTACTCTTCACTAGTGATAATCTAGTTTTTCTTAGGATGGTGGTTGAGCCAGACTTGGACTTGAGCCTTCTTGTATACTAGGTCAGCCCTTCATAATCTGAACTGCGGTGATCTTCCTGATGCAAGACTTTGGACCCTAGAATCATTCCTAAATATTTTCATCTCTGCCTCAGAGTGTGTCCAAAAGCATGATCAGAAAAATATCTGGTACTGAGCATATTGATTTTAGTAATCACACGCGCACATTCACATTTAATGATTCTGTATAAAGAATATCTTACTATTAGTTGGGGCTCAGAAAATGATACACCAAAGTGAAGGCCTCAGAAGCAGTCTCAGAAACAAAGTTCTTCTCAGACCTTCTCTTGCCTCCTGTCTCTCACCTCTCATTATCCCCCACACTAGCCAGAGAAATTAGAATTCTTCTTCATGAAGGCAGGTCATAGAAACTATTATGGAACTGTTTGTCCCCAGAGCTAGCCATGAAATATTTTTCTAACTTTAACCCTATCTTTCTGTGTAAAGTCTGGCCATAAAGAATTCTCTGACCTGCCTTGTTTGACAGGATATCATAGGAGCCCTACTCCAGAAAGGGCATGGCCCATTTAGGGAAGGAAGGAATGAGGCATAGAGAGAACAAGAAGAATCTGAACAGACTGGGCTTGCTGGGTTTCTTCGCTCACTCAGTCTTTTAGCATTAATTAGATTAGAGCAGTTTTGTTTAATCATATTTCTATCCAGCTGTCAATTTTTCATCAAACCTAAGCATAAAAATGGACAATTTTCCCTTTATCTTCATTTTGAAGGCTCCAATGTCACATGAAACTATCAATGTGTCAGTCTGTTCAGCTTTTCTCTTATTCACCTTTCTTTTGTTACAGGGGTATTGGCTATGACCTTCATGTTGGAAAGGAAAAGGACCATTCTCTTTATACCTTTGCCCATCTATTAGAAAAAAACACAATGAAAGAATCTAGCCAGTGATTAAGCAGATATTCTCTTAGAGGATATGGTAGCCAGTGATTGGGCAGAGATTCTCTTTAGAGGGTAAGATAGCTAGTGCTAAGAAAATCAGATACATAGAGAGGCCAGAGTCAATTTCTTGGTGACACATTAATCTGGCAAAATGGTGAATATGACATTTAATTGTCTGAATTTTGGGAAACAATGATTCAGTGTAGCTTGCCTGAATCTCAGTTTCATGATGCAATGAGTATCAGAGCTGGAACTGGAGGCAAAAGAGGTGTCCGGCTCACAAGCTGATGTCCTTCAAACGTCCTGTGTACTTTCAATGCTTCATTTAAAGTGAGGACCAGAAAAGAGAAATAAAGTTTAACTGACAATATTAACCCAGGAAGTCTGGAAGAGACTGCATCTTCACCAGTTTCTCATTCTCAGCAGATTGTCTCCAAACAGAGAAATGCAATGTCTCCTTTCTAATAAAATCAAATAGGTTATTTGTAACAGATTCATTAAGTTCGTATCTAAATGCCTAGGTCTTTGATATTTATTAGTAGTGCTTAATTACATTTTTAAAATACCACTGTGGTTTATTCTAGTAATTTTGTTTAGCTCGTTTTATCTTGTTTCCTAGTAGTTATCTGAATTAAAGTCCCTTGATTTCAGGAACCTTACCCTTAATCTCTTATTTATCTATTCTGTGGTTTGAGGTGAACTTTAAACCCATGGGTATTCAACCTATACATTTAATCTTACTTAAATGCTCGTAAATCCTCCATTGTTCACAGGTTATATAATTCATTCATACATGCATTCAGCACGTATTTATTCAACTCCACTTATATGTCAGATATAGTCTAGCCTCTGCCTAGTTTGTTAGCAATTATAAGTCAATGCAATCCAAGTAAATGGCTTCTCATCTTGAAAGGATAAATGTGAACGGCTAGAGATCACATTCACTCCAGAGATCAAGGAATAAATTTTAAAACTTGGTGACATAGAAATATTTTATTTTGTTCTTTTTAGTTCCTTTTCCCTGAAGTTTTCCATAACAAACACCTATTGCTTTCATAATGAAGAAAACCAAATTGTATTAAAAGCATACTTGCTGGTTTAATTGTAAAAATGTTTGGTATTAATTGTATAAATTCAATATCTTTCCTCTCTGCCTTCCCCTGCTATTGTTCTCTTGGCAAAAATACTTCAAGTTTGAAGGTGTAATTTAATTCTTTTTATTTCTGATTCTCACATTATTCTAAGACTGGAAGATTTTCATTTTCTAAAGGAAATTTTTTTTTTAATTTAAGTGGTAGCATAATACTGCTATAGAAAAGGCAATGAATCAGAACGACCAGCTTCCAAAGTGCATCTTTATCTTCCTTATTTTAACTTGGAGATGTTATCAAATCTTTCCCGGTCCTGGATCCCTGATGAGTAAATATAGGGACAATAATACCTTCTTGACAGATTACACAGAGGTTTAACAAAAACCAAACAAACAAAAAAACAGTGTAATAAAATGCCTATCACATAATAAGAATGCTTTAGAAAATTCACATAGCTCTATTCACATTCTACCTCCATGTTAACACTGAAAATTGAGGCCCCCAAACATTAAGATGTTCTGCCAATGTCAGTGACTGAGTCAGCCTTGAAACTTTACCTTCTGATTCCAGGTCATTCCCCTGTAATCTATGGCACTCTGTAATGAAAGTCAGGTATTAGAAGCATCACACATGGCATTTCCACTTACTCCATGTCTCATAGCTCATATTTCTAGGCAGTTTAAATAGTGCCAAACAATTGAAACACTTATTCCTTGACATTCAACGACAATTTGTTATAGCATTAGCCTACAATAAAATGGCCTTTAAGCCAGCAAAGTTATTACTTCATCTGCCTTTCCATTTTCCAAAGATCAGGTAACTGTTCTCAAGTGTTGAAAGAAGACAGCCCATAAATCACAGAGACAAGAGCTCACTCTGATCTAAGCTAAGCTGCTTTATAGAGCAAAAGTGCTGGGGATCGTGTAGCTCATGGACTCCTAATTCTTGGACTGCTCTTTGGTCTTCCAGAACTAGTTATTTCTACTCTTCCCTCTCTTTGAGTAAAACTTATGTATTGAATAGGGATCCCATCTGAGGACGTGCGGAAAACAAACATGAGCATACTTCTTCAGAATAAATAGAAGTAATGGTTGTCCATAGATGTGGCAATCAGGAAGGATATGGGCCCAAACTAAAAATAGAGTTTATTTGAAATGATCAGTAATTCCTTCAAAGTTACTGTAGTTAAAAAAAGTTATCAGTTATTTCTTAAAACTACAGTAATAGTTATCCAAATAATTTAGATTTCTATTCTATTCCGTCACTATTGTATTACAGATCATTGGTAAATGCTTGGAGCTAGAAGGGATCTTAGACATTTCTTATTTGACTTTTCTGTGTTATTGGTGATGGAGGTTGGGGGAATTCATAGGGGAAAACTGAGGCCTAAACAAATTATGATGTTTTTCTTAGGGTGGTTGTTGAGCCAGACTTGGACCTGAGCCTTCTTGTATGCTAGGTCAGCCCTCCATAATCTGAGCCACAGAGATCTTCCTGATGCAAGTCAGGTATTAGAATTACAAATGGCACCTCTACTTCCTGTGTGTTTTTTATCTCATATTTCTGTGCACTTTAAATAGCATCAAACAATAAAAGCACTTTTTCTTTGACATTCATTCCCTCAACAAATAATGATCTCTTACTATGTCATATACTCAGCACAGCGATGTAGATCTAATTGATGAATCAGACACCTTCCTATTGAAAACTGATAGAATTTCTTAGCTTATATTGGAGATTATGAACTTTTTATCTGTGGCTGAGCAAAAGGGCATTTTTAATCACAATAAACAATGGCAAAAAATGTCCCTGGCTCAGTCGACCAGAGTCAGTGAGTATTTTCAGGAAGTTAGTCACAGAACTTGACTAAGAGCATCTTAAAAGAAGATGACTCCCTTCCTGGATTTTCATGGTGGCTTCAACATTGCAGAATCCCTAACCAAAGGTTTGCTTTCTTTGACTCAGCCTTCTGGCGGTATAAAAGGAGATACCCAATAATTTATCATGTGGGGCTTATCTTGAATTACATAAGCAATGAGTACAGCTAATGAAACAGCATTTAATAAATAGCAATGACTGTATAGAATTATGAATAAACACACAGATAAAGGGAAAGGTAGGTGACTTTCTAATTATTTGGAAAACTTGTGTTACTTAATATTCTACCTATATTCTAGACAGATGAGTAGATTCAAATCATAAAGTATCATAGATTTTTCTCTCTCTTTTTATTTTAAATTTTCTTTTACACGGAGTCTCACATTGTTGCCCTCAGTAGAGTACCATGGCATTATAGCTCAAAACAACCTCCAACTCTTGGGCACAAGTGATTTTCTTGCCTCAGTCTCCTGAGTAGTTGGGACTACAGGTGCCTGCCACAGTGCCTGGCTATTTTTAGAGCTGGGAGTCTCACTCTGGCTCAGGCTGGTCTTGAACCTGTGAGCTCAGGCAATCCACCTGCCTCAGCCTCCAGAGTGCTAGGATTACAAGTGTGAGCCACCACACTGGGCAGTATCATAGATTTTCTAATTCATACCACCAGGATCTACTTATAAACCCCATCAAATTATATTATTTGTGACCAGTTAAAATCTAACTCTCTTTTCTTTATTTGGAATACTAGTTTATTTGAAATGATGAGATATTATTTTGAAATGAGCAGATTTACCTCACTTCCACACACTTTCAATCTGTCCAATACACTTTGTCTCTCTGGAGCTCAGTACTTTCAACTTTCAGATGG
Source organism: Galagoides demidoff (assembly GCA_963574575.1). Lineage (NCBI taxonomy): Eukaryota > Metazoa > Chordata > Mammalia > Primates > Galagidae > Galagoides > Galagoides demidoff. The sequence continues at coordinate 11,185 of CAUYQV010004815.1, forward strand.
GAAAATGCTGAATTGTGCTATCTTACAAAGCATAAAGATGTTATAAAATCTGCGTTGTATAGATAGTAGCTATTGGTATCATTATTGCCTTTAGTCATTCTACTAAATCATGCACCCAGAATGCTTTGTAGTGGAGTTCATTATGTAAACCTCAGATTTTGCACTAGAGTTTAAGCTGCTTGAAGTTATTCCACTTTAAATCCCACACCATCTAGCAGGAATCATGTAAATCTCTTTCATTTCCCTTCCAGATGCACATCCTGTTTGAGAGAACTTCTCTCTTCCTCCCCGCCTGGTACGGGATGCTCCTCCATGATGGCCAAGTGGGTTTTAGAAAAGGCTTGTGCTCATTCTTCACTGGGACTCTGTAATTTAATTTTAGCCACATGTGTTGATGGAACAGGTCACAGAGTTCAGGCCACTCTTTGGTGGAAATGAAACTGAAGAAGGGCACCAGGCCAAAAATAAGGCCCTTTCTAAGTAGTGTTTGGGGACGTGGCCTTCAGCACTTCAAGTGCTCACAAGCCTTTCCCTCACTATAGATCCTCCCCTTGTTTGGGCCCTTTCAGGGCCATGAAGGTCTTGCTCTGGGAAAGTGGAGTTGCCCTTTTCGGACACCAAGCTCAGCAGAAAGGAATGCACCTCAAATAGCCCTTTTTCACGCAGCGACTAGCTCACGGGCCTCTTAGTCCTTAGGGCCCTTCTCTCCTTGCAACTGACACACTGCAGAAAGCCAGATATTGATAGCAAAGGGAAGATGAGGTTTTTTTGGAGAAGAAAATTATATAAAACTCTATTAATTGGACTCTCCCTGGAATGTCTTCCTTTCCCTGTGAAGGAAGAATAAATGAGTAGAAGAAGAAATTGTGTTCTGTGATCAAGGTTGTGTATGCTTATGTCTTCACCATGGGTTAGATAATTATAGCACCTGAGACAGTTTTCGGAATCTGTTTGTTACCATCTTTGAGAGCAGAGACAGTCATAACTGTCTTATTTGTAGCAGTACACTCGTTACTAATAAAAATCGGTAGCCCATCATAGCTTACAGCTGAAACATCAACATTTATGATTGACATATAGTTCATGTTGTTATGAAACTTTTTTTTCTGTTCGTCTTTTATGTCAGTGAGTATCCAAGAATTAGAACCTCCACCTTGAATTTTCCAAGTAACCTTGAAGTGTTTTATGCATTAGCAATTCAATTGAAAACCTGCAACTCCAAAAAACATGCACTTTGGTAATACAGTATTTTTCACTTCTAGTTTTTTTACTTGTCCATTGTGATTATAGCAGTGTCACAATTGTATGTCCTAGACCTCCACACTATGTTAGCAGGCACTCAGTGAAGACTGAGTAAAGTCCAAGCTTCCTAACACGGTAAGACAGGCCCTCTGCGTCTGACTCCGTCTCGGTGCCCAGCTTTAGCTTCCCTTTTCCATGACTCCCATCACTTTGCCAATGGTAACATTTTGCTTACAATTTTGTCCACATTTTTGTCCCTTTGACTTGGGATGACCTTTTTTCATTTCTTCACCTGACTAACTTCAGCATAACTTCAGAATTCAGCTGACAGATCATCCTGGAAAGTCTGCCTAACAATCCCCTCCAGAATATCTAGGTAAACATTCTCCTCATATGATGTACTTGCACCCTGAACAAATACTCGCTTAGTTTGTGGTACAGTCTCAGAAACTGACACAGAGCTTGACTTGTTTTAAATCAAATTTGAAGTGTCAACATAATTTTTGATATTTAGCAAATAGGCAGATGATTGTTTAATTGCCATTTAAAGTAATTTGAAAACACCTAGAATGTTCCACTTCTTTCCCTGATCCCTATGCATCCGCCATCCACATCGCACTGAGACCCATGAGCCTTTATAATCGGGTCTCATCGTTGGGAAAACTTCTGTGGTCAATTTAGTTTTTTTTTCACTGGATCTGAAACCGTTTTATTATTTATTATCATTTTAATCCATGGTGTTTTAGTGCATTGTAATGCACACCTTGCTTTTTTCTAAAATTTCACACATTTTGAGGTCTGGAGGAAATTCTATCTTGGTCAGCTATCATCAGTTGTAGATGGATACATACTTTGTACATAGAATGAAATAGTGTACAATGTATAATACACTAATGTATAATGTATAATAGACCTTATACACTATTATTTTCACTGTATAATATAATCAAAGCTACTGCTTGCATTATATAGATTTTTCAAACGATAATGAGAAAATAAGTTTCAGGTTGCTAAAATCACTTGCCCACGACATCAGGACTAGGAAGTAGCAGAGTAAGGATTCCAATTTAGGCTTGTCTGTTTCCATCATCCTCTCTCCATTTCTGCCTTTTATTAAGACTTCAGAGCGGTAACCATTGACCAAAGTCCCCGATTGACCTTGCTTTCAGTGCAGAAGAAATCTGAGCCTTTTGACCAGCAACAACAGCTGAACATACAGATATGTGGGACAAGTAGGCCTTGCCAGCCCAGAGAGCTAGAAGCCAGAGCCAACAGCAGACATGCAGAGAGTTCTCTTGCAATCTCCTATAATGAGGTCCAGAATTTCCCAGCTTCCCATAGGATGGCTCACTGTGATCCTGTTGCCCAAAATAGTAATGCAACTTTTTGTAAGTTCAGGTTGGAGTCCATCAGTAAATGGTAGCAGAAAAGAATGACACTGGGGAAGGTACCAATATACCATCTCCTTCTTATATCTAGTTGCGAGCCTTAGATTTCTTCTTTCTAGGGTCTGCCTAACTGGAATAGGGAGATTTTCTTTATGCAAACTTAGTATTTGTAAGCTGTAAGGAAAATGTACAAATGTTATCGATTCTACCCTTCCAAAGTAAGACTGTGTAGCAGAAAGCATTTTGTAAACTTTAAAGAGATACATCAAGAGTTAATGTCATTGCTCCAAAAATATGTGCTTGGTGTTTCTTGATGATTTTTATAGAACCAACAGTGGTTTGTTTCCAGTATCTTAATCTTATTATTTTAAATCTATTTTTATTATGTCAGTATTAATTTTGTTAAAATAGGGTCTTAGTTAGCTAGAGCTGCTATTACAAAACACGACAGACTAGATGGCTTAAACAACAGATATTTATTTCTAACACTTCTGCAAGTTAAAAGTCTAAGATCAAAGTGTTAGCAAATTCAAAATTTCTGGTGAGGCCACCCTTTTCCTGGCTTGCAGACAACCACCTTCTCATTGTCCTCACATAGCAGAAGGAGAGAGAGAGGATGATCTGATCTCTTCCTTTTGTTATAAGAATAATAATCTACCTCGTTATAGGGGTGCCACCCTTATGGCTTTATCTAAATTACCTCCCAAATATCACACCTTCAAAGACCATCACATTGGGGACTAGGGCTTCAACATACATATAATCAGGGAGGATAAATATTCAGTTTAAAGCTAATGGTATGTGGTTTGAAGCAATAGCTTTAACTTACACAATATGATCCCTTCTGTTCTATAAATTAAAGATCAGATAATGCTTAACTCTGAACATTCAGCATTGCAAGAATCCTAGGTTTTATACCTGGCCCTACCACTTATTAACCGTGCATCCTTAGATATATTTCCTTACCATTTTGAAGTGGCTCATATTGGCCAAATATGGGATAATTTGTACATCAGTATAAGTGGTGATATTAAGAATTGTAGTTAATTGAATAAGAGTTTATGTGTCTTCAACAATATAAATGAATAAATAGATGAGAAGACAAGGTTTATATAGCTCTAATATGCACACAGGTGAAATGATAAAGTTAAAAAATTATTTGACAACTATCATAGAAAGAATTAATTTGGATAAGAAACATCAATGGATGCTAGAAGATGAAAATAGGATATGAGACAGAATTTTGTACAGTGTCAAAGAATCTTCTCGTAAAGTATCTGTTAATTACAAGGTTAAAAGAGTAATTTTAGTATAGAAATGGCTGATATCAGGTGATCAAAATTATTACCATCCATCATGGGCAAATCTATATTGTGTGCCACTACAATAGGACATAGCATTACCAACACGACATGTTGGGCAAAAATGCATAACTTGGATCTGGATCTAATCATGGGTGAACATTGACTAAACCCAATGAAGAAACAGTCTACAAAATAACTGGCCTATAATCTTCAAAAATATCAAAGTCATGAAAATGTAGGAGAGGCTGAGTAATCAGCTCAAGTTCAAGGAGTCAGGGTAACTACAGAACTTGGAGTAACATGTGTTACAGGGTTGGATCCTTTTGTCATAAAGAATATTATTATGACAATTAGTGAAATTTGAATAGAGTCTTTTAATATGATAATTCTTTGCACTGCTCTTGTAACTTCTTTTTGACTTTGAAATTATTTCAAATAAAATGTAAAAAATTAAGAAAAAACAAAACAATTATAATTTTGGAAACCACCCCATGTTGCGATGAAACAAACTAATTCTGTAAATGATTTTGAATTAAAAATCAGATTTCCTGTGACTCTGGTGAGAATTTAGTTACCATTGTTAATTTTCAGAATAATAAAAAATATTCCTATTCTGAATAGATTAATGCTAGTGCTTAAAAATATCTCAAATCTCAAAACAGCCTGTTGCTTTGATCTTCTTAAATCCTGACATTATTTGGAGAAAGCTGGAAAGTAAATGAAATTTTCTTTCATCATGTATATGGTACATTTAATTATAGGTATTCTTTAGGGGCTACATGAAAGGATTTTAGTGATATCTTTTGTGGTTTCTTCCATGGTAAGAACAATGGAATTGTTTTGTATATGAGAGGGTGGATATATCTTCCAAGGGCTCATGCAATTTGGAGGCTTTTTGTGTTTTAAAGTGTTTCTCACAGCTGATTAAAGCCTTGCAGTTGGATTGGGAAGCTAATGATCATCTGTCTAATAAATGTCCTGTCACTGCGGGAACTTAAGTAGAAGTCAGAGTCATGACAGGATTACACAAAGACAGGTGGTCCCCTGGGAAGGAGTGGGGAAAAGTTAACAGGAAAAGCCTTGGCATTTAGAGTTGAAAGACATTTCCAGAGTTACTGAAAATTATATTTTCTTATCTTTTAATCTATAAACTGAAATATTTCTTTTTGAAATGTATTTATTTAATTCACCATTTTATCCCAGTTACTTATAATTGCATTATACTGATAAATGCATAACTGATAAATGAATAAATGAATTAAAAACATTCAATTATGAATTAATCATGTTACGAATAAATAACAATGAATGACTGAAATGAGTTAGTGCCTCCTCTTAATGATTATTAATTCCAAACTCTCTTCTCACATTTCCAACTTTCTAGAGCAGAAGTCAGTAACCTATGACTCATGGGTCAAGTCTAGCTTGCTGCCTGTTTTGTAAATAAAGTTTTATTGGAACACAGCCATCCCCACATTTTATGTATTATTTATGGCTGCTTTCATGATATCATGGCAGAGTTGAATACTTGTAATAGAGATGGGATAACCGATTGAGTCTACAATGTTTATTGTTGTGTTGTACATAAAATGTTTGCTGACTCTTGTTCTAGGGTATGACCAAGTGCCTAGAATATAAGTTATGTTAAAGCCCAAAAGAGAGAACCTGATGGTCTTAGCATTTGATTCATAATAATGATTTCAAATATGGAAATTCTCTTGAAGAGAACTCAGAAGTAAGAGAATTCATAAGTAAGAAAAACAAAAGCCTCTCTAGGTATTTTAAAACAAGTACTTTTGTGTATGTATGGAAGCAGGATGTGGAATGATGGATAGTGGAGACCTGGAGAAGATAGAGGTTTCCAGGGGAGTAGAGAATGGGAGGCTATCTGGTGGGTACAGGTGCACTGTTTCAGTGATGGTTGCACCAAAGGCTCTGACTTCACTACAATGCATTATCATCGATGTAGCTAAATTGGACTTGTACCCCACCAATATAGACAAATATATAAAAAATAACATAAAAAATGAACTAAAAATGAAAAAGGCATGTGATTAGAAACATGCAACTATTTACAGAGGCAGTAGAAGGAATGGACGGACAAAAATTGGAAAGGTTCCATGATAGTAACTGCAGGAAGCCAATGACTGCTACAAATGCTGCAGAAACAAACACAAAACCAACATTGTTGCTCAGAGTCCAAACTGAGGCACCTGTAACGTGCTGCTGGAACCCAGCTGCCCAAGAAGAAGACCACAACTACACCAATAGTGGTCGGCCCTGCTGCTGTCACTGTTGGAGGTACCACCAAAAGATGGGGAAAACATGGTTTTTCCTTCCTCTCACCATCAAGGCTCCCACCGCCAACCCCCAATCACATATGCTGACAAGAAGCCAGGTGGCAATGGGGTCTAACAGATGTAGTTTATAGGCTGCCAGATTCAAGAACAGAGAGAACCAGCAACAATAGCTGTGAAGTTGAGTGAAGACAGGACTATGCCAAATTCTCATTCTCATATTTTACTAGCTTGATCTTAAAGTTCATAGTCTCATAAGAAGCCCTGCCAAGTCGTGGTGGTGGTGGTGGTAAGGAGAGGGGTCATTAAACAGATGCAATGAGAAGAAACGTGTATATGAGGTCAGAGGGGTGTGGAACAGCATGATAAATTAGGAGGATTTAATATACTCTACTTGAATCTCTATGACAGGAAGACGGAAGTTCTACTCATCAAATTAGAGAGGTAAATTTGGATGTAGATAAATCACAAATCACTATGCCCACTGTAAAATGTCACTATGCCCACTGTAAAATGTGACAGTGTAAACAAGAAATACACCTCATTATGAGAGTTCCACTAAGTTTTATCCATTCCGGGCTTGCTATTCTTCACTAACAGAGTCATATTTCAGCCACGTAGGCCTTGTGTCTAAGGGGCCACAGGGAAATTTCTATTTTTATGATGATTCAGATTGATGATCAGTGGCTGCCTATAGATGTGAATTGTGAGGGATATGAACGATCTCTAGTTTCATCAGGGAATAGTGTCAGGAATGACATGTGATGCCTGCCACGAGCACAGGAATGGCACGGTGTGTCTGTGTTTGCCACCACGATTTGCAACAATATACACACCTAAGGATGGTCTACAATTTAGGACTTTCAAAAGGCAGCAAAAGGATTTGTTGAGGATGAACACTATGACTGGGTACGAGTTCAGTATAGTCACAGAGTAAAAAAAAGGGTTTACAAGTTATAATATACTCTCACAGTCATCACCAGTTGTTCTTTATTTAAAAAAGGAAATGTGGTGGCAGCATGGGTCAGTGTGGCTGACAAAGATATTTTGGTTGGTCTGTGTCAGGCGTATAGTTCTTAGACTATATACTGTGGTGGTTCCACAGTGTCTTTCTGGGGGTAGATATGTTGTTTTAGGTCTTGTGTTAAAAAACTCTTCATACGGAAGTATGAATTTCAGCCCACAGAATCATATTAGAATGAAACACGTCTTTACTTTTTCACATATTAACTTAAGGTCTACAATGTTCCAACTTTCCCAGTTGTGGGTAGGAAAGCAAAACTAAGTCAATCAAGAGCATTGCCTCTCATTTTTCTGAGGATGGACTTTAGACTAACAGAGAACAGGCGTGTCCCATGGAGGCTCATCTGATCTGGTGTCTCCTGTGTCTTCCGTGGCTGCTGTCCCGTGTGCAAGTCCTCTTTGGGTCTTGGGTACAGCGAATTAATTACTTTCTGGTGATAAGAAAGTGTGTAAAATCTCGGGAAGCTATCACCCCCTCCACACACAAACCCCTCATACACACAGCTGTCTCCCTGCATTTGGTTTCTTCTACCACCCTAGAGTCTCAGCTGATAAGCAAAGCATATGTGGTCACAGCTCTGCTGCCATAAACTAATCTTAGTCATTTATCTATTTCACAGTGTAGGACAGAAGGAGGTGGCACTTTAGGGACCTCAACATCTACCCTTCCAATTTTATGCCCCAAGTATAGAAACTGGGAGTTCTTCCAACTTTATGGCCCAATTATGGGAAGTGGGGAGCATTGACTTCTTAAATTGGGGTTGGGAGAAAGTAAGCATGAATGTGTTGAAAGCCTTTGGTTCAACAACATTCTTGACATATTTGCTTCTGCAGTTATTCAAAAATAGCCTTTACTTATTGAGGTATTACATGTTAACCCAAGAATTGATGCAAAATGCTACAGTCGACGTGTCTGCTTCCAGATCTCTCTGAGGATTTGTTCTTCTCCGGGAAATGACTATTCACTCCCCATGTCGTTATTTGGTTTCCAGTTCTCAGAAGGGGATAATGGGGAATGACTGGTCCATGTTAATACCGTCATTCTTTGGATGAGAAAGCAAATAATTCAACCTAACCCCAAACTTATGGAACTGGTTCATGACAAAGCCAGCCATGAACTGGGGCATTTAAATCTGAGGTCAGAGTATTACCTCCAGACCTGTGCTTCCCCAAACATGGACAGCATGAAAAAAACAGAGGCAAATGATTTTTACCAATATTCTACAAAAGAAGATGCACAACTAGCTAGCAGTGCATTGTTAAACACCAGCCAATCAGCTTCATCACTCTTCAGAAAAATGTACGTTGAAACTACTGACTTAAATCACTCCATGCTCACTAGTTTGCCAAAACTAAAATAAGACTTTAAGTACCAAGAATTGGAGAGGATGTGGGGGCAATTGTAACTTTTACACACTGCTAGTTGGGAATATAAAACTATTGGGTTGTGCCATATAAATTTAAATATATACTTACCACATGACTCAGAAATTCTTCTCCTAGATATATGAGAGAAATGAAAATAAATGTTGACAGAAAACTAGTATAGGAATGTCATAGTATTCTTATTCATAATAGTCCAAACTTGAAATAATATATATATACATATACATGTATATGAACAGGGGAATGGATGAAAATTTTGGTTATTCATACTTTGGAATAGTCTTCATAGGCACAAACTAGGGTTATCCATAATAACATAAGAGAATTTCAAAAATATGATGAGGTCCATAAACCACACACAAACATATGTAAACATATGTCAAGACACATGCATTGTGTATAATACCATTTATATGAATCCCAAGAAGAGGAAAATACTAACTGTGTTGACAGAAATCAAAAAGTAGCTATCTCTGAGCAAAAATAAGGAACTCTGTCAGGTGACAGAATTTTTTCACATTTTATTTTTGGTGTTGAGGGCAAGGTATGTTTAATTGAGTTAAATGAGTAAAAATACGTCAAACTCAACACCTAGGATATATATGTTTTATTTTGTATAAATTTTACATATTATGTTAAAAATATCAGGAATAAGTACTATAACAATGACATTTTAAAATAATGTAAGAATCTGAAATAATACTGGGGACCCTTGCAGATGTGAGTTTTTTAACCCCAGTAATCAGAGATTGTAACCAGACAAACCCTGGTTCCTCAGACCTGGGTGTTCAAAAGCACCACCTTTGGGAAATACTAGGCCTCCCTCTGCAGCTTGGATACATTTTTAACACTATATTTAATAAGCTTCTCTTTGATTGCCAGTAACACTGGGGTTTTCTTTTACATTTCAATACTGATATTGGTCTAAAGCAACCCAGTCCTGTAGTCAGAATATCTGGATTGGTTGGTTTGTCCCGCCCACTAACTGGGTCTGATTATGTGAACTCATATTTAAAACCCCTAATTAAAACACTGGTTGGAATCAGCCTTTTGTTTGGTGGCAGACTTTTGCTTTAGGTCAGAAACCTACGTCCCTGTCCTGCAGAATTTTGTTTCTGTCATGGTTTTGCTTTTCAACTGGAAAACATGAATGAGAAAATAATGCTTTCTGGTACAAGACCTGCCAAAGAATGTTTTCCGTAATAGACGTTTCCTAAATGGAGTTAGCTTAAATCAGAACAGATAGTCCAGGAAAAAAGAAATAAATAAAGCAGCAGTTTGAAAGTTGGAGCTTGGGAAGAGCTTTTTCATTTCAAATAAGTGAAGAGAAGAAGAGTTGCTGTGAAGACGCCAGCGACTTGCTTTTGAGACCACGTATCAAGTGTCCGGCACGGTGCAGCCACTTTGTTTTCTCATTAAATCTCAATATTTACTTTGTAAAGTAGACACACACTATCCCCATTTTACAGATAGGAAATTTAGGTTTACAGTTGTTAAGTGGCTAAGATCAAACAACCATTGCATTAATCAGTTTTTTTCTAACTTTGTGAGGCATAAATAAGCAACCAAAATTGTTTTAGAAGCTTAGACAACACATTAGCTGTTTTGTGGTCAGCCTTTGCTCTGTGTCACACATGTTCTCACGTTGCAGAACACCGGCTGAAAGAGGACGCTCCATGGAGGACATACTATCCTCAGAGGAGAGGTCACTGGTCAGCCATCCAATGATTCGTAAGTCTCAGTGAGAACACCACAGCAGCTTGTCCCGCCTTGGCGATGAATGATAAAGTCTAATCCCAATACAGAGTGAACTGTTAGGGAAAATAAACTGCAATTTATAAGAAATGGTAACTGGAGAAGCCAAATTTTTTTTTTTTATTAATTGATCTCTGTATACATTGATCAAACATGGGGTACATTGTGCTGTTTCATATACAATTTGAAACACTTTCATCAAGCTGGTTAACATAGATTTCATGTGATTTGGTTGATCATTGTATCAACACATTTATATTCTAGTTCTAGAAAAGTTCACTTGTACCCTTGTTAGACAGATATATTGGAAAGATCACCAAATCTGTGCTCTTAATAGGTCAAAGTTCTAACAATAAATTGAAATAGTGTTATCTTTTTTCATGTCATAATAGATCATGAACACTTTCCCACATGAATAAAGAGGAAGAATTAACATAATTAAAAGGAGAAATAGACAAATAGATAGTCATAATGGTAGATGTTAACTTCTTTTAACAACTGATAAAATAGGCTCGGCGCCTGTGGCTCTATCAGCTAAGGCGCCAGCCACGTACACCTAAGGTGGCGGGTTCGAATCCCCAGCCCAGGCCCGCCAAAACAACAATAATGGCTGCAACCAAAAAATGGCTGGGCGTTGTGGTGGGCTCCTGCGATCCCAGCTACTTGGGAGGCGGAGGCAGGAGACTCGCTTGAGCCCAGGAGTGGGAGGTTGCTATGAGCTGTGATGCCATGACACTCTACCCAGGGGGATAGCTTGAGGCTCCGTCTCAAAAAAAGAAAAAAAAAGAAAAAACAACTGATAAAATATACCACAATAAATCAGTAAGGATCAAAAAAGCATATGGAATGTTTTAACAATATGATCGACAAACTTCGACTAATTGACATACATAGAACACTCATTCAACCAGATACCATAAAAGTTCTTTCCAAGTGCACACGGAATAGAACCTGAGCCATAAAGCAAGTCTCAAAAGATTTAAAAGGATTAATATCATTCAGAATATATTTTCTGATCACAGTGGAATTAGCTAGAAATAAAAAATAAGACATAATCAGAAGATAATCAAACATTAAGCAAAATAGATTCATTTAAACAACCAATAGGAAAAATTCTCAATGGAGATTTTAAACTCAAAGATAATGAAAATATGACACATCAAAACTTGTGGGGTAGCTTGGCACCTGGAGCTCAGTGGCTAGGGTGCCAGCCAGATACACCAGAGCTGGCGGGTTGGAACCCAGCCCAGGCCTGCCAAACAGTGACAACTACAACCAAAAAATAGCCGGGCGTTGTGGCAGGTGCCTGTAGTCTCAGCTACTTGGAGGCTGAGACAAGAGAATCTCTTAAGCCCAAGAGTGTGAGGTTGCTGTGAGCTGTGATACCACAGCTCTCTACTGAGGGTGACATAGTGAGACTCAGACTCAAAAACAAAACAAAACAAACAAACAACAACAACAAAAAAACTCGTGGGGTGCAGCTAAAGTAATTCTTAAAGGGAAGTTCATAGCCTTAAATGAACAAATTAGAAAAGAAGAAAGATTAGAATCTAAGTGTCCATCCAAGAACATATAAAATCTTTACTGGAGGTTGGGAACAAGACAAGGATGTCTTCTGTCCCCACTCCTATTGTCTATCATATTGGAGGTCAGCAGTAAGACAAAACAGAAAAAAAAAAAAAAGAAATAGAAGATGTGAGCATTATCGCTCTCAAACGAAAGATACAACTTAATTCTAGCCCAAGAATATAGGAAGGGGGTAGGGAAGGGGAGGGGGAGGGGCGGTTGGGTGGTGGGAGGGTGACCGGAAAGATCACCTATATATCTGTCTAACAAGGGTACAAGTGAACTTTTCTGGAACTAGAATATAAATGTTTTGATACAATGACTAAGCAAATGACATGAAATCTATGTTGACCAGCTTGATGAAAGTATTTCAAATTGTATATGAAAACAGTACAACGTACCCCATGTTTGTATTTATGTATACAGCTATCAATTAATAATAATAAAAAAAGACCAACGTGGCCTCTTTTGGGAGGCTTTCCGAATTAGGGTTAGGGTGTAGAGCCAATTTTTTCCCCTTTTGTATTTTTATTAAAGCATAACTGTATACATTAATGAATTTATGGGGTGCAATGTGCTGATTTTATATACAATTTAGAATGCTTACATCAAACTGGTTAACATTGCCTTCACCTCAATTATTGTGTTAAGACTTCTTTTTTTTCAAGAGACAGAGTCTCACTTTATTACCCTCTGTAAAGTACTGTGCCATCCCAACTCACAGCAACCTCCAACTCCTGGGCTTAAGTGATTCTCTTGCCTCAGCCTCCTGAGTAACTGGGACTACAGGCATTTGCCACAACTCCCGGCTATTTGTTGTTGTTGTTGTTGTTGCAGTTTGGCTGGGGCTGGGTTCAAACCCACCATCCTCAATATTTGGGGCTGGTACCCTACCCACTGAGCCACAGGCGCCGCCTGTGTTAAGACATTTATACTCTACACTTAATAGATTGGACATGTACCCTTGCAATATGCACCATAGGTGTGGTCCCTCCATCCAACCTCCCCCTTCAACGCCCTTCCCCCTCATCTTCTCTCCTTCATTCTGGGCTATAGTGTTTATCTTTCATGTAAATGTCTGGGTGATTATAAATTGGTTTAATAATAGTACTGAGTACAATGGATACTTTTTCTTTCATTCTTGAGACACTTTACTAAGAAGAATATGTTCCAGCTCCATCCATGTAAACACAAAAGAGGTAAAGTCTCTATCTTTTTTTAAGGCTGCATAATATTCCATGGTATACACATACCACAATTTATTAATCCATTCATGGGTCAATGGGCACTTGGACTTCTTCCACGACTTGGCAATTATGGATTGAGCTACAATAAACTATCTGGTGCAAATATCTTTGTTTTAAAGTGATTTTTGGTCTTTTGAATATATACCTAGTAGAGGAACCGTAGGATTAAATGGCAGGTCTACTTTTAGATCCCTAAGTGTTCTCCAGACTTCTTTCCAAAAGGAGCGTATTAGCTTGCACTCCACCAGCAGTGCAGAAGTGATCCCTTTTCTCCACATCCACACCAACATCTAGAGTTTTGGGATTTTGTTATGTGGGCTACTCTTACTGGAGTTAGATGATATCTCAAAGTGGTTTTGATTTGCATTTTTCTGATGATTAAAGATGTTAAGCATTTTTTCATGTGTCTGTAGGCCATGGACCTGCCTTCTTCAGAGAAACTTCTGTTCAAGTCTCTTGCCCATAATAAAATGGGATCAGTTGTTCTTTTCTTGTTAATAAGTTTGAGTTCTCCATGGATTCTGGTCATCAAACCTTTGTCAGAGACATAACCTGCAAATATCTTCTCTGATTCTGAGGGCTGTCTGTTTGCTTTACTTACTGTGTTCTTGGTTGTGCAGAAGCTTTTTAGTTTGATCAGATCCCAGTAATGTATTTTTGGTGTTGCTTCAATTGCCTGGGGTGTCCTCCTTATAAAGTATTCTCCCAGGCCAATTTCTTCAAGTGTTTCTCCTGCACTCTCTCTAAGAATCTTTATAGTTTCATGTTTTAAGTTTAAATATTTTATCCAGTGAGAGTTAATTTTTGTTAATGGTGAAAAGTGTAGGTCCAGTTTCAGTCTTCTACAAGTTGCCAGCCAATTGTCCTAGCACCATTTGTTAAATAGGGAATCATTGCCCCAACTTATATTTTTGATAGGCTTATCAAAGATCAAATGACAATAAGTGTCTGGATTTGTCTTTTGGTTTTATTCCATACATCTGTTTCTCTATTTTTGTGCCAATACCATGCGGTTTTGATTACTAGAGATTCATAGTACAGTTTGATGTCTGGTAGCATGATTCCTCCTGATTTGTTTTTATTTCTGAGTAATGTCCTGGCTATTCAAAGTTTTTTCTGGTTCCATATAAAACAAAGTACTATTTTTTCCATATCTTTAAAGTATGATGGTGGTGCTGTGATAGAGGTGGCATTAAATTTGTAAATTGCTTTGGGTAATATGGACATTTTAACAATGTTGATTATTCCCAGCCATGAGCATGGTATGTTTTTCCATTTGTTAACATCTTCAGCTATTTCTTTTCTCAGAGTTTCATAATTCTCTTTATAGAGATATTTCACATCCTCTGTTAGGTAGATTCCCAAATATTTCATCTTCTTTGGCACAACTGTAAAGGGAATACAGTCCTTGACTTTTTTTTTTTTGGCTTGACTATTCTTGGTATATATAAAAGCTATTGATTTGTGAGTATTGATTTTGTATCCTGAGATGCTACTATATTCCTTGGTCACTTCTAAGAGTTTTGTGGCTGAGTCCCTGGGGTCTTCCAGGTATAAAATCATATCATCTGCGAAGAGTGAAAGTTGATCGCTTCTGACCCTATTTGTATACTCTTGATGCCTGATTGCAATGGCTAAGACTTCCATTACAATGTTAAAAAGCAGTGGAGACAATGGGCAACCTTGCCTGGTTCCTGATCTGAGTGGAAATGTTTTCAATTTTACTCCCTTCAATATTATATTGGCTGTGGGTTTGCTGTAGATGGCCTCTATCAGTTTAAGAAAAATCCCTTCTATACCAATTTCTTAAGTGTTCTAATCATGAAAGGATGCTGGATATTGTCAAAAGCTTTTTCTGCATCAATTGAGAGCATCATGTGGTCTTTGTTTTTTAGTTTGTTTGTGTGATGTATTATATTTATAGATTTACATATATTGAACTAGCCTTGAGACCCCAGGATAAAACTCACTTGGTCATGGCATATAATTTGTTTGATGTGTTGCTGGATTCTGTTTGCTAGGATCTTATTGAATATTTTTATATCTATTTTCATTAAAGATATTGGTCTATAATCTTCTTTTCTTGTTGGGTCTTTTCCGGGTTTGAGGATCAGGGTGATATTTGCTTCATTGAATGTATTGGGAAGTATTTCTTCTTTTTTTATGTTTTGGAAAAGGTTAAGTAATATAGGTACTGGTTCTTCTTTAAAGGTTTGGTAGAATTCTGATGTGAAGGCATCTGGTCCTGGACTCTTCTTTTTTGGGAGATTTCATATAGTTGATTCTATTTCAGTACTTGATATAGGTCTGTTCAGCATTTCCAGTTCTTTCTGATTAAGTCTAGGTAGTTGGCGTGTTTCCAAGTATTGGTCAACATCTTTCAGATTTTCATATTTCTGAGAATAAAGTTTTTGTAGTATTCATTAAGGATTCTTTGAATTTCTGAGGTGTCTGTTGTTATTTTGCCTTTGTCATTTCTGATTGATGATATTAGGGACTTTAATTTTCTGTTTATGATTAGGTTGGCCAAAGGTTTATCAATTTTGTTGAATTTTTCAAAAAGCCAACTTTGTGATTCATTGTTCTTTTGAATAATTCTTTTGTTTTTGATTTCATTTAATTCTGATCTAATTTTAGTTATCTCTTTTCTTCTGCTGGGTTTGGGCATGGAATATTCTTTCTTTTCCAGTTGCTTAAGATGTTCCATTAAGTTATTGGCTTCCTCTCTTTCTGTTCTCTTAAGGAAGGCTTGCAATGTTATAAATTTCCCTCTTAGGACTGCCTTTGCAGTACCCCACAGGTTCTGATAACTTGTGTCTTCATTATTGTTTTGCTCCAAAATTTTGGCAATTTCCTTCTTAATCTCATCTATGTCCTAGCTATCATTCAGCATAAGGTTATTTAGTTTCCATGTTTTTGTATGAGTATACAGATTCCTGATATTGGTGAGTTCAATTTTCATTGTGTGATGATCCAAGAAAATACAAGGAATAATTTCTATACTTTTAAATTTGCTGAGGCTGGACTTGTGACCTAAGATGTAATCAATCTTGGAGGTTGTTTCATGGGCTGAAGAGAAGAATGTGTATTCAGTTTCGTTAGGATGAAATGTTGTGTAGGTGTTTGTTAAATTCAATTGTTGTATGGTGAAGTTTAAGTCCAAAATTTCTTTGCTTAGTTTCTTATTGGAAGTTCTATCCAACACTGCCAACTGTTGGTGTTTTAACAGTTGGTGTTAAAATCTCCAACTATTATCATCGCGCTGGAAGATATTAAATTGCTCATGTCTGTTAGGGTCTCCCTTATAAATTGAGGAGAATTCTGGTTGGGTGCATAAATGTTAATAATTGAAATCTCATCATGTTGAGTGTTTCCCTT
>CAUYQV010004816.1:0-15561 GCA_963574575.1 Galagoides demidoff
TCCCAGCTACTTGGGAGGCTGAGGCAGGAGACTCGCTTGAGCCCAGGAGTTGGAGGTTGCTGTGAGCTGTGATGCCATAGCACTCTACCCAGGGGGATAGCTTGAGGCTCTGTCTCAAAAATAAAATAAAATAAAATGCACATTTTAATATCATCACTATTTGTCAAAAAAGCCAAGCTTCGAATAATCTGGCCTTTCTCATTAATACTTTATTTTTCCTCTTTACTTTCTTATGAACTACCAGAGTTTCAATTAATGTATTAAAGGTAAACACCATACATAACAGGCCCTATAACTCAAAGCTATATAAATATACCACTTTATAATATAGTTTACTATGCACCTTTTCATACATTATCATTTAATCTCATAAAAACCCTATGTGTTAAGTATTACAGTCATTTTTAAATAGAAACTATAGGAACTAAAATGCAAAGAGACAGGATTTCAGGGACACTGATAAATCCAATGCTCTTTCTATTCAACTTCATTGCCTCACAATGAAGTTCTAACTTACATTTTACATTTACAATGGTGACAGAACATATCAACTTATTCTGTAATATTATCTCCAACCATGTTTAGGCATCAAATTTAAACTGTACTAATTCCTACTTACATCAAAAAAACACAAATTGGCTCAGCACCTGTAGCTCAGCAGCTGGGGCACCAGCCACATATACCGGAGCTGTCGAGTCCAAACCCAGCCTGGGCCTGCCAAACAACAGTGACAACTACAACCAAAAAAACAAAAACAAACAAACAAAAAAAAACCCCACAAATTATTTTTCATTTAATACCGCTTAAAATTGCCTTAAATATACTTCAAATAAATACGTGTTTCTGTTACATGTTACTTCATGTTACTTAATACCACTTTCCCTGAAACTTCTCCATCATTCAATTCTTGTTAGGTACCACTCCCTGTCCCAGTCCACATTAACAGGACAAAAGGTAAATTTCTTACAGTGAATTTCTGATATACCATAGCTCAAAATAATTTCAAATTAAACACCTGAAACCGTGTTTTTTCTTAGTATTGAAATTTAACTGTAAAGAAGTCCATTCCTCCTAGTCTGTTGCAGAGCTACGATCCACGTTCTCTCTCTAAATCAGGTGATCATAATTAAGTGAAAATTATTCAGAACCCACTAAGAAGAAAAGGGTGTCATCAGTTACAGCTTCATGCGTACCTTTTTCTTCTTCCAAACCAAGAATACAAATATATTCCAAGATCCCAGGCAAAATCTGAAAAAGGATTATCCTTGGGCCAATAGCCCCAGAAATAACATTATCATATATATAACCTTCAGACAATAATGCCCTAAATTTCAAAATACTTTAGGTAAGAGGGGAATTGCTGAAAAATAGCCTGAGGCACTCTGCTCACCTTTCTGAAAACTTTAATTTTCAATAAATAAATGAAAAAATGACTGTCAAATGTAAGGTAGCTGATTTAAAGAAAACATATATGGAAATGTAATATAACCAAAATAAAACCACACTACCCTAAACTATATTTTCTCACACAAATTTTGCAATGTAATGCAATTTTACACACATTAAATCTACTTTAGGAAGATTTCTTTTAATACACAAAAACTCACTAATTAATAAGGCTCTTTGTCTTTTATATGTTCTAACTGGATAGCCAAAATACCAAAGAAAACATTCTTCTAGGGTTGCCAGACTTAGCAAATAAAAATTCTTCATTATTTATCTGAAATTCAAATATAATTGGGCACCCTACATTTTATCTGGCAACTCTACCTCTTTGTAGTAATTAAAAATGAACTACCATCTCTCTCAAGGTCTTACATACACCAGTACCTCCCACTCCTAAAGAACAGGATGGGGGCTTCTATCACAGCATAAAGTCTTAGGAGCTAGGATGGAATCACTCTTTTCCATGCAGTGAATTTCTGATATACCACAGCTCAAAATAATTTCTTAGTAGCACATTATATATCTTTTAATTTATCATAAAAAAAAGAAAATGCCTCAAGTCTAATGGCCAAAGGTTATACACTTACTAGGTTCCATCCAAAGTCTAGTAAGCTCTTTTATCATTCATGCTTCTTTGTATTAAACACAGACTGGAAGAATTTCATAGTTTAAGTTTTTGATAAGAAAAAGAAGGTGCTTCTGAAGGTTATAATAAATGAAATCGTGTTCTAAGTATTATAGGCAGGTCCTAATAGCTACTTTAATGGGTTCCAAATTAATCTGTCATTTTTCTTGAATTCATAATCAAAAAGCTTTAGAGCTAGAAACAAACTAATTTCTGACCCTTAAAAACTTCTAAAAAGCTTATTTCATTTCATATTAATTGCCAAATATTTTTCTCCTATTGAGCTCATAGGAATTATGAGCTATCTACAATAGTAGATATAACAGAAACCAGATCTTTGCCCTACTTACAATGATTCTGGTAAGTACAATAAATCTATTCTTCTGTTAGTTTCATTAGAGTCATCTTCTTAATACAAAACCTATGCTTTCTTTCCCGTGCTCTAGGCCAATGCTCTCTGATACAACCCATCCATCTTTGGAGACTGCCTAATTCCCTTACTTCATTTGCACGGCTACCTTGAAGGTATTAATAGATAATCACATCCCCTAGTGCTCCCTGTTCCTAAGTTTAGCTCCTTCAAGTCTTCTCCTAAATCTTAAGCTACCATCAACACAGATTCTATGTCTTTTCCTAAATGTGGTTAAAAAGTATATACTTAGTTATTTGAAGTTCAATCCTAGTAAGAAAACAATAATGCTTAGCAGCACCACAATTCTGATATATGATCACTATGTTATTTGTCTAAGGGTAATTCAATGACAGTGTTCTGCAAGCTATCTGAAACCTCTTTATACTTGCTCTTTTCCAGGTAGCAGTTTCCTGGTTTGCATTAAGGCCATTTATTTCATCTCCCTTGGTGAATGATTTGAGTTTCAGCATTAATGAATATAATTTCCATGTTGGAGTTGCTGTTCTATTTTTTTCCAATTGCTACACAATGGTCCTCAAACCTGCTAAACTTGTATATTAAAAAAATCCCAAGTTAAATTTAACACATTCCTTCAATCTATGGGTTGAAAAGTTATTTCACAGAGAATTGCCAACAAAGGACAAGGATATCTTATTGCCTTTTTTCCCCCTCCAAGCAGCAATGTCTAAAAATAAGAAAATAATCCTGTTACTCTAGGATCTTAAATGTGAAAGGCAGATGATTCTTCAGGTATGATTCTGCTTCCCCCTTCCTATACTCCCTCGGCCAGTATTAGAGTCAATCTGTACTCACCAGAAATATGACAACCTAGTAAGCATTCAGCTCGGAATAAATAGTACCGAACCAAAAGGCGGCAGCCAGGGAATAAGGAATGCAAGCTTTAACTTAAAAGAATGGTAAACTAAACATATTGAAAAAGTTATGTCCCGATTATGATTTTCAAATTACTATGGCTTCCCTTTTTCTCCCAAGATCTAACAGGAAAAAAATAATAAAAATAATAGCTAAGGTATTTATCCAAAAATGCTATATTTTCTTCACAATAGTGACGAGTAAGAGTATGTACTGGTATTACTGATAAATGCCTTCTGAAAATCCTTCTTTTATTTACAAAGATCACCAGAATAGGCTCCACACCCGTAGCTCAGTAGTTAGAATGCACTCTACATGCATCAGGGATTGGTGGGTTCAAAACTGGCCCAGGCCTGCTAAACAACACTGACAACAACGAAACAGCCAGGTGTTGTGCAGGTTCCTGTAGTCCCAGCTACTTGGGAGGCTGAGGCAAGAGAATCGCTTAAGCCTAAGAGTTTGAGGTTGCTGTCAGCTGTGATGCCACAGCGTTCTACTGAGGGCCACACAGTGAGACTCTGTCTCAAAAAAAAAAAAAAAAAAAAAAAATTCACCAGAATATTCCAGACTAACATGGTATGTATGTATGTATCTATGTATCTATCTATATAAAAGAAAACTACTTCAATCTGAAAATGTACTGTTTCCCAAAGTGAGTCTCATGGCCCATTAAGGAACTGTAAAATCAATTTAGAAGGTCTTCTTTTAATACAGGAAGCATACCCCGAGTAAGGATACCTACTGTTTCACAAAATGTTACATTATTTATATAGCTTTGTCACATATTTATATTAGTCACAAATGAACTTTATTTTTCTGTCTGGGTCACAGACAGAAGGTTTGAAAGCCTTTTTTCTAAAGAGCTTTTATATTTTTAAAGTTATTTACTATGATTACATATGAGTCAAATATTGTATCTTACTAACCTAAACGAACCCCTACTAACTCCATCTCAGGTTCTCAAAAATTCTATTTAGCAAAGTAATTTTAGGTTATTTTAAAATTAATAAGCAGTAGTTGAAAACTGTTGATACTAGATAATGAGTATATAGGGGTTTACTCATTATTTTATCTATTTTTGAGCATGCTTGAAATTCTAACAAAAAGGTAAAGGGAAGGAAAAAGCAAAGAAATGGGCCTACCTAACAGATAATGAAGTAGTACAATGAGTAAGCTTATAGATTTAGACCTTTAAACGCGTTGTTTCTAAGAAGTGTCAATCTAGGCACTTCCTCAGATTTAATTCAGATAACATTTGGGCTGCTTTCTTCAACTATAAGGGACAAGTTTACAGGTCTTTAAAAAAATGCATAAGAGGGCAAATGCTGTGGCTCACACCTATCATCCTAGCACTCTGGAAGGTTCAGGAGGACTGCTTGAGGTCAGGAGTTCAAGATCAGCCTGAACAAGAGCATCTCTACAAAAAACTGAAAAATTAGCTGGGCGGGTATGGTAGCTTATGTCTATAGTTCTACCTACTCACGACGATGAGGCAGGAGGATCATTTGAGCTGAAGTTTGAGGTTTCAGTGACTTATGATCAAGCCACTGTACTTTAAAAAAAAAAAACAACTCAAAAAAACGGTAGAGGAGCTGGAAACTAAGTCATATAAAGAAAACAAACTTCCTCAAAAGATAACATAAAAATACAGGAGTTAAATGTGTTTCATTGTCTTTTCTTAAGTCAACCACTTTCAACCAACAGAAGACACAAAAACACCTATCTACCTACCTGGCAGGAATTTTCATCTCTTAATTGTTTAATTCACAATGACAATCCTCCCAGGAAGTTTAATATGAGATCTCTGAACAGCATGCACTGTTCTGCCTTTCTTGAAACAAGAACTGCAAGAGTTGTCTGAAGTAGATGCAGAGACAGATTTCAAAACAGTGCATGCCTCAAAGTCAATTTTCATTATTTCCAAAAATAAATTTCTAAAAACTTTTCAAACCTGTAAGTATTATCTCTCTGTGCCCTTGGAGACAGACAGTACCTAAATTGTAATGTCAATAGAATTCTGCAATTTTTAGAAGTGGAAGGGAATTTAGACAACATCTAATACAGTGGTTTTAAAATACCACCATCACGAAGAAGAAAATAATCAATGGCATAATAATTTATATATGGAAGCACACTCTTACCTGTTTGTTTTGTGTATCTTACTGCATACAAACATTATGTCTTATTAGCATTTTCTCAAGAAAGGACTTAACATTTTGTCATGTATTTTGTGTTTAATCACTTTTAGAATGTGAGTATCCCACATAGATGTGATTATTGGTACAATTTGGAACTTAATGTTTTCTAATAATAGAACCTTACATAACATATGAAACCCTGACACTTTTGAAGCGATTTCACATCATCTCATTTATATTTCACTGTCTAGTCAATTTAAAGTAATACTTGGGTGTAGCAACGATAAAGTAAAAGGAAAAGAAGCATATACAAATTGACATGCTTCTGGAAAATACCATAAAGCATACAATAAAGCTTTAGTCATTAAGATTTGGTAAAAAGGTTAGTCTTAAAACATTCCATAACTGTTTCCAAAAACGCAAAAGAGTATCATTTAGTATTTTTTAGGATAAGAAACTCGATAACAAGATTTTTCCATCGAGCTAACCACATTTTGTTTTAATGAACAGATATGAATTGGGGGGGTTTACTTGAAAATTAACAAAAAGAAGCAAGCAAAAAACCTGCAGGTGTCTGAGGAACATTAAACATCTCCCCTATCTTACTATGTGCAAATAAATGTAGATACTTAGGAAATTCTTTAAAATATTCAGTAAACACCATTTCCACACAGATAGACCAATTAAAAGTTCTGAGCCATCAGGTCTAAAGAATCTCAAATTAATAGTTTGATTGATAAAAATTTATCTTTGCACATACACAAAAGCAACTAAAAAAGGCTAGAATTGAAACTTTCAATTTCAGGTAACAAACTAAATTGGAATTAGGTACAAACTCTGACTCCCCCTCCTAAACTGAATAAATGCATGAAAAGTAGATCCATTTGACTTGTATATTCACTCTTTAAATATAGACATCAATATTACTGGAATAATGTTTTTACACAGAATCACTTTTAAATTCAGTGAGAAGTTTATTTATATATATAAGCCTACAAAATGTAACCATTTTTAACCAAGTTATTTTACTGGGGAGGTTTCCTGTCTTCCCAAAGCTAATCCTTACCAACTAAAATTAGGAATTCTGAAAAAAAAAAATTCCACAAGAAACTCATAAACAAGCTTAAAAATGCATTATCTAAGGTACTTAAAATTAAATTCCATTATTTTAGCGTTGATGTGTGAATTTACTTTAGATGTCCCTGATCTATTTACTCTTTCTGACAGAGTCTACTTTTCCAGATGCTCCTCAAACGAAGATGCATTCCTCATTCTTGCATGCTGCTTTTCTCCTTGTACTAGTGCAGCCTTTCTTCTCTTTCCCTTTCTCTTACAACTTCATTCTCTACTTCTGATCCTGTCCAGATTGTGCTCTCACTGTAAACAATAAATTAAATAGAATGCATCAGAAAAAATTTCACAAAATTCACTTTTCCAAAACTTATTTGCATAAATCATTTAAATTTTTGTTGAACATCTCCTGCATGGCATCCAACGTGGCCATTGTTTTTCTACATACTTACAATAGATATTAGCTCCTATTTCCATCCCAATTTGTCTGGTGCAAAAAGATTTTACGTATGAAACATCTTACTTTTAAAAAGTACCCCATTACTAATTAAATAAAAACAATATCCAAACTAACAGTGCTTTTCTAGTCACATCTTGTCATCTTTGAAGGTCCAATAATTACTTTTTATTTTTTTAAAAATAAAGATAATACAATAGTATTTGCCTTTTATTAATGTCTATAGGTATATTCCACAAGAGAAAATGTTCCACATCAAAATCACATTAATGAGAACAAAGGATTCCTCAAAATAGCCTAATTTCTCATAAGGATCTGTATTAACTCATATAAAGTCATACATGTAATGAATTTCAATCTTTATTTATTGCAAATAAATTAACTGTGGAGTACATTTTTATTTAAGAGTTTTTATTACCTTTTGTTGTTTTAAGCCTTGATAATATTCATAGGGTAAGCTCTACCATATTTGGCAACAGAAAAACCCATCTGAATCTCTAATTTGGATCTAGTAACCTTGTAAAACAACCCCAGGAACAGGTACTGACGTGGTAACACGGCCTTTCCTCCCAAACCCCTGGCCAATTTCTCATGCCTGGGTGCTCCATTATATCAGTACTGACATTCAGTCAGTTGCCTGAGAGACTAAAAGCCTATTATCTCCTTAAGAAAGGCTTTATTCCAAGGCAAACTATTTCTTCTGGTCAAATCTTAATTTTGATTAATTATGTCAAAATTTGTTGCTTGACATTTGGCATATCATTTTTGCTACAGCTACAACCCATAATAGATTTGTCTTCTCTTGTTCATTTCATTTCACCCAAAGAGTAGATGCACAATAAGTTAGCAAATACACCTCTAAAAATGTACTCAGGAAGAGAAAATTTCCAAACTACTGAAATAAACAGCAATTGACAGAAAAGAAAAAGATCCATGAATCATCTAATGCAAATATTGGCATTGTTATAAAGTGCAATGTTCACAACAACTACCTAGTATCACCCAAGCAAAAACGACTTAAAATTTAGCTCATCAATAATAAAATTCATTAGATTCTTTACTTTCCTCCAGTGAACAACATTAATTATCCAATTTTATGTTTCCAATATAAATATACTACATTTTTACACTTAATTCCACATTCATTCATTCAGCTAACTTCTAAAATATGCCCACTGCTGTGTGCCAGTTACCATTTTATCTCCCTTTTCACCATGGCATTGTATAAAAAAGTGATACCTGGCCCATTCAAAAAGATACTTAAAAAAAAAAAAAAAGCCATGAAATTTCCAAACAATCAAATTGAAATACAAACTTTCTCACCAGAATTTACAAATGCAGACACAGTGCTGCTGGTCATTTTTCTAAAAACGTTACATAAGAAAAGCACAAATCCCTGTGTGGGGCCTTCAAATGTCCTATTTACCTTTATTCAAGATGACAACAGCATTAACATTTAAGTGTTCAATAAATACATGAAGAAAAATAAACTAGTAATGCTATTTTTTAGAGGATAACAATAGTAATAGCTAATATATACTGAGATTCACAATATGCCAGGCTAAAATCGAAGTAACCATTCTCACTTAATCCTCCCATCATCTCTAGGGAATGGACATTATTTTAATCTCCATTTTACAGAAGACAAAACTGGCCTTACCTTACTTGAGGTCATTCAGCTACAGAGAGCTGGAATTCAAACCCAGGTCTATCAGTGTCCAAAACTGTACCAGTCACTCCGCTACAGAGAGCTGGAATTCAAACCCAGGTCTATCAGTGTCCAAAACTGTACCTTGATCATATTATACTGCTTGGTGTATACCCAATTGAAGTCTAAAGCTTTTGAATGTCTTATTAGGAAGGTTACTTTTAAGAATAAGTTACTTGCTTAAAATGAACCTCCTTTCTGATAATACATTAATTTTTTAACAACAAATATGGCATGCTCTTACAAGTCTAAATCTTCAGAATGAAACTCTGAATCCCTATGTAGTAGCTCAGAGACTCACTGGAGCTGGACTAGATCTTGAGGGTCATCTCATCTAGTCCAAATTCTTCATTTTAGGAATAATAAAACAGATCTTTTGGGAAAAAAATCTATACTCAATCTAAACTACCACATTCTCAATCCAGAAACACTTTTTTTACAAATCACAACCTTAATAGACAATTTAACATTTTAACATCACACAGAGCAAGGTATCCCTTTCAGAAGCAGTGTCAGAAAATACAAGCCCTATGACATGAATCCAGACAAATGCAGGGCTATTATCAGTTGAAAGCTTGAATATTATCATAAGACATGTTACAGAAAGCTATAAAATGGTATCCTTAACTATATGAACTCAAACTCAAAAAACAGCCATTTCTTCCTTGAATTAAATTTACATTCATTTGGGTCAACTAGCAGCACAGTATCATTTCATAGGTCATGTCATGTGACTGAAATGAAGCTCAATTCAAGAGAAAAGCCGTCCTATGCTGTATTTAGAACACATATCACTGAGAGCAGCCAGATGAGTCTTTGTAGGCCTATCCAAAACCTTGCTTTAGTTGCTAAGAAACTACAATTTCACTGTATTATAAATCATTGGGGAAAAGCTATGCCCACAGGAATTAAACATACTAAGATCAAGAACCTCTCACCTATTGCGAAAAAAACGAACCCATGGTATTTCCATAAATTGAATAAATGAAATTAGCATCCTTAAATTATATTGTTAACACAGCTGAAAAACTGATATGACAAATCTGACCACCTTTACCCTGCATTTCACAGTGACTTCATTCTTTTAAAGAAAAACAGGAAAACACCTAATACATTTATCACATTCAATGCTAGACACAGAACAATGTTTCCTTCCTGACCCCTGCAGTGATAATCCAGGACCACGAAGCATACATAAAATTTGGTTGGTACAAAAAACACTTATATTTAACCAGTGATGCTTTTTCAATCCTTTATTCATATATTTTCATGGTAATCTTCAGTATTTTAAGATGTTTCTCCTTAGAATACTCCATTGGCTCTATCATTGATTTTTAAAAATTAAAGTCATTTTAAATTCCAGGTTTTCTAACAAGAGTAACGTTAAATTGTTCTAGCATCATAAAGAAACATCGAAAGATTAGCTAAAATAATTTATAGTTCACTCTTGAGTACTGACTTCTCATAAATTCATTAGAAAAATGTTTTTTAATCTCTTAATGGCTATCACCACAAGAGCAGAAACAGGTTCATAATCCTTCAAGTCTCACTTCTGAAAGATCAATTCAGCAGCTGAATTGTAACACATGCCTTCAATCAGAATCTGTTCCCTCTAGATCTCCCATGTCCATGATACCCCCCCTACACACACACACCCGATTTCTCCTTCTCTTAAGAGCTTCAGAAGTTCAAAACCCAGTAATTCATTTCCATCATACCCACATCCCAGGGACCACTTTTATGTTCTCAGAAATAATATCTATTCTGTCTTCAAACTTTTAGATCTCAATAACACACCTCCATTTCGTTCTCACACCAGTCACTGCCCCCAGTCCCACCAATGCAGTTGCAGCTATGTCCCTGTCTTCCCAAAGGGCCAACCAATATCCCACAGCGTTTACCACAACCCACTCCTTCCTTCCTAATTTATCCCCCGCACTGCAAACCAGTATTACACCCCCAGCTTTCTGCATTTTACTCCTTTCTCTTATTTTTCATCTTCTTCCATCCCTATCTCTATTACCTCTACCTTCAGGTTCAACCCTTTCTCCTTTCCTCTGCTCATCTTCCTCTCCTTATTTAGAAACTCCTTTCTGCTTTCCCAACCACTACCCTAGAATGCCCAGCACTCCACCCTCTTTAATAAACCCAGCCCTCTTCCCCCAGCTCATTTAAACACACTGCTGCTTCCCTTTTCCAGGTCCCCTACTGCAGTCAACCCACTCCTTTATCTTTCCACCCACCTTCCCTCCACCCCCAGAGGCAAGGTTCCCCGATTCTTTACCCCCCTCCGCTGGGCTCTAGTACTCAGCTCACCATCAGTATTCTCGAGGATTCCCTTCCCCCGATTTCCCCCTTATTTTAAGGATGTCACCAGTCTTACGTGGCCTCAGTAGTTCCAGGGAGCCCCATTCCCTAGTGCAGGGCCCGACCAACACCACCCCCGGTTGCTGAAACGCAAACGCCGGTCCTCTGCCACCTTCCTTAAGAGCTGCACCCCCTCCTCAGCCGCCCCCGCTACTCCACCTCCTTAAGTCGGCTTCCTCAGTGTCCCCTCGCCGACCCCGAGCGACGAGCCCCACGATGTGAAGCCTCTAAGTCAGCAACACCTTCAGCGCACACCGGACGCCCCCACCTCTCCGACA
The DNA here is from genome assembly GCA_963574575.1 of Galagoides demidoff. NCBI lineage: Eukaryota > Metazoa > Chordata > Mammalia > Primates > Galagidae > Galagoides > Galagoides demidoff. The sequence continues at coordinate 11,376 of CAUYQV010004816.1, forward strand.
GGCGCCTCCTGTCCTCACACCCGCGCCTCTTCAAACCCCCGTCCAGTATCTCCTCCTCTCTGACTCGAAGACCCTCAGACTCCCGCCTGGTTCCCATCCCCTTGTTTCAGCACTTCCTCAGGCCCGGGCCTGGCCCCCTCCGGCCGCCAGCGCCCCTCAGCCCCCGCCCGGCCCGCCCCCGGCGCCCCGCTTACCGTTCTGAGCGGCGCCTGGCCCTGGGAAGAGGGAGCCAGAGACCAGCAGCAGCGAGAGGGCCAAGGCGCTGGGGAGCGACGAACCCGACATCCTCCCCAGCAGAAGACCCAACAGCTAATGGGCCAGGGCCAGAGCCAGAGCCGGGGCCGGGGAAGGGAGGGGAGGGAGGGAGGGGGCGGGCGAGTGCGCGAGGGAGTAAGCGAGGGAGGCAGCCACGGCTGGGCTCCGTCCTTCCCCGTCCTCCTCCTACCGCCGCAGCGCCCAAGCCTCGCGAGATCTTTGCCCGGAGCCGTGGGCGGTTGTGGAACGACGGCTGCAAAGCTCGCGAGAAGAGGCGGCCTCGACGGACGCTCCCGCCCCTCGGACTCAGTGTCTCCGCCCCTGCAGAGGCTGATTGGCCTGGCGCGAGGTAAGTCACGTGCCAAGGGCGCTTGTGGCCACGTGACGGGGCGAGGCGGCAATCCGCCGGCTCTCTGGGCGGTGGAGAACCGAAAATCGCGCTTTCAGTTTATTGCTCCGTGGAACGGTAACGCCCATAAATGAAAGGAAGCTTTGGTAACATGGTAAATTTGCTCCCACCATCCTGCCTTCATTTGTAGGAGCTCTTGACTGCGGAATTGAATACACTGCGTCCTCTTTCTGCCTGCCTTATTATCCCCTGTGCTGCTGTTTTTTCCTTCCGGACTTTGACCACAGGTCTCTGCTTGTGGTCTGGGCCCAACCTCCTCCTCTAGTCTGCTTTTTTTTCCTTTCCAGTCAAAAGGATGTGCTGCCTGTGTCTGCTATTACCTTGTGCTTTTCTGCCTCAACATCTGCTTGAAATGTCCTCCTTTTCCTCCTCTGCCTGCTTCCCTCCCCCACTTTGCCCTTATTTTAGCTTCATCGACTCTCAGGGCCTGAAGTTCAACTAGTCTAATTGCATGTCGATAAGATACAATTCCACAAGGAAGTCATCATGGATCCATCTATGTGAAGACTCCTTAGAAGCATTTTAATACAGTGAACATTTGTTAAATACATGCTATGTAGCAGGCACATAGTGAAACCCATACAAATAAATGGTCTTTCATGGAGTTCACAGCGTTATAGAAGAGCAAGGAAGGGGTCTGTGACCCATACGAAAGTAGCCAGCAAAGCACTCTAGAGGTTGATTGGCAATGTGGTTACTACTGTTTGCATGGAAGTTTGGGAAATGCCTTTTGTTAAGGGCATTTTTTTTTTTTGGTACGTCCCTGAGCGCTGGTGGTTAGCAAGGGAGTTGGTATGCCTTAGCTCATTCCTGACTCAGACATCCTGGGGAGTGTCCATGAAGTGAAACCCTGAGAAACCCAGAAAATAGAACTAGTGACCTGGCTTAATTCAGAGAGAGCTTGGGGGAAAGATACTCTCACAGTCTCAAGCAGAGGTTTCCCACCTTTTTTCTTTTCTGCCACACATTGGAAGAATAAGTTATCTCGGGCCACACATTAAACACCAACAAAAGCTGATGAGCAAACCTTGCACAATATTAGACACCACATATAAGCAAAACAGGTAATCTCTGTGGCTGCAGGTTGGACGCTGCTGCAGGCAGCCAAGCAACAGTTAGCGGTTCCAGACTGAACTCTAGCAAGGGCAGGGACCAACTATGGCATGTTGATTTAAGTGAAAACTATATCCTTCAAGACTGTGAAGTGAGTGACAAAAAGATTGGCATGCAGCTGGGCACAGTGGCAATAGTGTCTGTAAGACTAGCACTCTAGGAGGCAGAGGCGGGTGGATTGTCCTGAGCTAATAGGTTCCAGACCTGTCTAAGCAAGAGTGAGACCTTGCCTCTAAAAATAGCTGGGTGTTGTGGCAGGTGCCTGAAGTCCCAGCTACTTGGGAGGCTGAGGCAAGGGAATTGCTTGAGCCCAAGAGTTTGAGGTTGCTGTGAGCTAGGATACCACCACTCTACCAAGGTTGACAAAGTGAGACTCTGCCTCAAAAGACAAAATTGACGTGTATCTTTGTCCAGAGAAAGGCCATTCTGCAGATAGCCCTGGAAGGGGGGCTATAGGACCACCTGTGGATGGATCTATATTTTTAGCTGATTGAAGCTATGGTTGGGTGCAACAATTCTGCCTCACAATAACCATAACAAACATTTTTATTTGATCTTTACAACAAGAGATTCTTACAAAATGATTATGCTCTTTTTGTGGGTAAAGAAACTGAGGCTGAGAGAGAATATGACCTGCCCAGACTCTTGAAATATTTGTGCTACCTTAATGCCAAACAGTCTGAATGCCTGCTGTCAGGCTCATGGTAGGAGGGCACCACTTTGCCCCCTTAAATTTGGATGTGGCATGTGACTTGCTTCAGTGAGTGAAATGTGTAAAGTGACATGCATCATCTTCAAACAGAAGCATTTCATTCCTAGTTTAGGTACTATCATCTTTTTTGTCTTAGTAGTGACCACTGATGATGGTAAAAGCACATGACATAATGAACCTTATGTCAGCATGTGTTCCTAAGTTAGCACAGTAACCTGAGTCCTCCTGCCAACCCATACAAAACAGATAGCATCTGCTAAAGTAGGTCGCTGAGATACAGAGGGGTTTGTTCCTACAGTGTAACCTGGACTGTGCTGATTAGGAGAAGATGAAATTCAAATCTGCAACACCATCTTCTAGCTATGTCCCCTTAGGCAAGTGACCCTATGGTAAAAAGTGCTAAAAAAGTACAGCTACCATCATCATATGGGATTTGGTGACATTTTCTCCTTGGTAAAAGGAGTCCTCATAATAGCATAATGGAGCGTTGACTGGTAAAACCCATACTTAAAATTTTTCTTCCTATTTCTATCAAACGGGATTAAAGATAGTTCCTGCCTCATAAAATTAAGAGAGGAATAAATGAGTAGATCTAGGTGCAATTTTAGAACCGTTCTGGTGCAAACACTCAGATGTTGATGATGGTGTTGCTACTATAGTTCTGACTCCAGCTGTGATTCTCCCACTATGTCATGTATATAAAAATAGGAAGAAAAATTTTAAGTATGGGGTTTTACCAGTCAACTCTCTATTATGCTATTATGAGGACTCCTTTTACCAAGGAGAAAATGTCACCAAATCCCGTATGTTGATGGCAGCTGTATTTTTTTAGTCTCCTTTTGTTGAGAAAATACATAAAAACTAAAACCTTCCAGTAATTCAATAACCTTCTTAAAGGAATTTAGGAATTTGGATTTTTGTTCTTGTTGAAGATTTACATACCTTTTTAAGAAATCTTTGCAACTGTGCCGGAGGGTGGCTGAGCTCCTTGCAATACCTTAGATGAGCCCTAGGGGTCCTCGGAGCTCAGGCTGAGACACACTTTCCTGGCCTCCTGGGACTGCTTTGAGGTCTGGTTTCCAACATTGACGGCGCCCCCTGGTGGGAAGACCTAAAATGCAGCGTTCCTGATTGAAACGCTGCTTGTGGATTGGTTTGGTGTGCTGTTAGAAGAATGTCAGTCAAAACGATAGTAGTAATAGTATTCGTTGAATTGACATGGAACTTCCCAATGGTTTCCCCGCCCCTTGGAAAGATTGCTGCTGCTTTAAAGCTCTTACTATTCAGATATACCAGCCTTGCTGTAAATCTTCTGACCTCCCAAGCAATATAATCTTTTCCCTGCTCTTTCCAACTCCTAGCCCCATCCTTGAACTCTATGGGTGAGTTCAACATCCGTGTTAATGACCTGTTCAATACTCTCATCTCTCAATCCTTTTACCTTCTCATTGTCAATAGCTTTCTCCTGAACTGAACTACTCCTTCCAAGGTTACACCCTCAACAATTTAATCTCCCCAACAACCGATCTTTGAATATGAAACTTTTTTTTTTTTTCAGATGGAGCCTCAAGCTATCCCCCTGGGTAGAGTGCCATGGCATCACAGCTCATAGCAACCTCCAACTCCTGGGCTCAAGTGAGTCTCCTGCCTCGGCCTCCCAAGTAGCTGGGACCACAGGCGCCCGCCACAACGCCCGG
>CAUYQV010004819.1:0-11000 GCA_963574575.1 Galagoides demidoff
GAAATTAAACAAAGATATAAGGGACTTAAATGAGACCCTAGAGCAACTGTGCTTGATAGACGCATATAGAGCACTCCATCCCAAAGATAAAGAATATACATTCTTCTCATCACCCCATGGAACATTCTCCAAAATTGATCATATCCTAGGACACAAAACAAACCTCAACAGAATCAAAAGAATTGAAATTTTACCTTTTATCTTCTCAACCACAAAACACTACAAGTGGAACTCAATTCCAACAAAAATGTTCAACCCCACACAAAGGCATGGAAATTAAACAACCTTCTGTTGAATGACAGTTGGGTGCAAGAAGAAATAAAAGAGGAAACCATTAACTTCCTTAAGCATACCAACAATGAAGACACAAGCTACCAAAACCTGTGGGATACTGAAAAAGCAATTTTGAGAGGAAAATTTATCACTTTAGATGCTTACATTCAAAAACAAAAAGAGAGCACACCAACAAACTCACAAGCCATCTTATGGAATTGGAAAAAGAAGAACAATTTAAGCCTAAACCCAGCAGAAGTAAAGAAATATCCAAAATTAAATCAGAAATCAACGAAATTAAAAACAAAAAAAAATCATTCAGAAAATTAATGAAACAAGGAGTTGTTTTTTTGAAAAAATAAATAAAATAGATAAACCTTTGGCCAGACTAACTAGAAATAGAAAAGTAAAATCTCTAGTAACTTCAATCAGAAATGATAAAGGGGAAATAACAACTGATGCCACAGAGATACAAGAGATCATCTCTGAATACTACCAGAAACTCTATGCTCTGAAATTTGACAATGTGAAGGAAATGGATCAGTATTTGGAATCACACCCTCTCCTTAGACTTAGCCAGGAAGAAATAGAGCTCCTAAATAGGCCAATTTCAAGCACTGAGATTAAAGAAACAATAAAAAATCTTCTAACAAAAAAAGTGCCCTGGTCCAGATGGCTTCACACCAGAATTCTATGAAACCTTCAAGGAAGAGCTTATTCCTGTACTCTAGAAATTATTCCAAAAAAATTGAGGAGGAAGGTATCTTCCCCAACACGTTCTATGAAGCAAACATCACCCTGACACTAAAACCAGGAAAAGACACAACTTAAAAAGGAGAATTTCAGACCAATTTCACTAATGAATATAGATGCAAAAATTCTCAACAAAATACTAGCCAATAGATTACAGCTTATTATCAAAAAAATCGTACATCATAATCAAGTAGGTTTCATCCCAGGGATGAAAGGCTGGTTTAATAATGCAAGTCTATAAATGTTATTCACTGTATCAACAGAAGTAAAGCCAAGGACTATATGATCCTCTCAATAGATGCAGAAAAAGCATTCGATAAAATCCAGCATCCTTTTTCTAATTAGAAAATGGAAGAGTATAGACGTACGTGGCACATTTCTGAAACTGATCAGAGCTATCTATGACAAACCCACAGCTAATATTTTACTGAATGGAGTAAAACTGAAAGCTTTTCCACTTAGAACTGGAACCAGATGAGGTTGTCCTCTGTCACTGTTACTATTCAACATAGTGCTGGAAGTTCTAGCCAAAACAATCAGGCAAGAGAAGGAAATAAAGGGCATCCAAATGGGAGCAGAAGAGGTCTGCCTCTCCCTCTTTGCTGACAATATGATCTTAAACTTAGGGAACCCCAAAGATTCAACCACAAGACGCCTGGAAGTCATCAAAAAATACATTAATGTCTCAGGATATAAAATCAATGTCCACAAGTCAGTTGCCTTTGTATACGCCAATAAAAGCCAAAATGAGAGGCTAATTGAGGACATAACTCCCTTCACCATAGATAGCTTCAAAGAAATTGAAATACCTAGGAATATAACTAACAAAGGAGGTGAAGGACCTCTATAAAGAAAATTATGAAATCCTAAGAAAGGAAATGGCAGAGGATATTAACAAATGGAAGAACATACCATGCTCATGGCTGGGAAGAATCAACATTGTTAAAATGTCCATACTTCCCAAAGCAATCTACCTATTCAATGCCATCCCTATTAAAATACCAACATTGTACTTCCAAGATTTGGAAAAAATGATTTTGCATTTTGTATGGAACCAAAAAACCCCCCGTATAGCTAAGGCAGTTCTTAGTAATACAAACAATGCTGGGAGCATCACCATACCAGATTTTAGGCTGTACTATAAAGCCACAGTGGTCAAGATAGCATGGTACTGGCACAAAAATAGAGACATAGACATTTGGAATTGAATAGAAAACCAGGAAATGAAACTAATATCTTAAAGCCACCCAATCTTCAATAAACCAAACAAGAACATACCTGGGGGGGAAGGTGCTGGGAGAACTGGATATCCACATTTAAAAGACTGAAACTGAACCCACACCTTTCCCCACTCACAACCTGCCAGACAGGTTGTAAAATCAGAGGGATAAAGGACTTAAATTTAAGGCATGAAACAATAAAAATCCTTAAAGAAAGTATAGGAAGAACATTGGAAGATATTGACCTGGGGAAAGACTTTATGAAGAAGACTGCCATGGCAATTGCAACAACAAAAATAAACAAATGGGACTTAATTAAACTGAAAAGCTTCTGTACAGCTAAGGAGACAACAACCAAAGCAAATAGACAACTGACACAATGGGAAAGGATATTTGCATATTTTGAATCAGACAAAAGCTTGGTAACTAGAATCTGTAGAGAACTCAAATTAATCCACATGAAAAAAGCCAACAATCCCATATATCATTGGGCAAGAGACATGAATAGAACCTTCTCTAAAGAAGACAGACAAAAGGCTAACAAACATATGAAAAAATGCTCATCATCCCTAATTATTAGACAAATTCAAATCAAAACCACCCTGAGATACCATCTAACCCCAGCAAGAATAGCCCACACCACAAAATCTCAAAACTGCAGATGCTGGTGTGGATGTGGAGAGAAGGGAACACTTTTACACTGCTGGTGGGACTGCAAACCAATACAACCTTTTTGGAAGGAAGTATGGAGAACCCTCAAAGAATTCAAGCTACACCTCCCATTTGATCCTGTAATCCCATTACTGGGCATCTACCCAGAAGGAAAAAAAATCCTTTTATCATAAGGACACTGCACTAGACTGTTTATTGCAGCTCAATTTACAATCAACAAAATGTGGAAACAACCTAAATGCCCACCAACCCAGGAATGGATTAACAAGCTGTGGTATATGTATATCATGGAATACTATTCAGCCATTAAAAAAATGGAGACTTTACAGCCTTTGTATTAACATGGATGGAAGTGGAACACATTATTCTTAGTAAAGCATCATTAAGAATGGAAAAGCATGAATCCTATGTACTGAATTTTGATATGAAGACAATTAATAATAATTAAGGACACGGTGGGGATAGAGGAAGGGAATAGCAGAGAGAGGGAAGGAGGGAAGGGGATGGTGTCTCGATGTGTGCCATACCTTTTAGGGGTAAGACACGATTATAAGAGGGACTTTACCTAACAAATCAGTGAAACCTTGTGTCTTGTACCTCAGTGAATCCTCAACAATAAACTTTTTTTTAAAAAAGTGTCAATATTTTGAAGCCTCCTGAAGGAAAAGAGAGTAAACATGGGTAGCAAATGTAGTTTTGGATTTTAGGCTCATGGCTTTGGGGGGTCATGGTGAATTCTGCTGTCCTATAAGAAGCCACATTTTCTCACAAAGTATGCCTAATACTTTATTCATTTCTCTGACTTTATTAGTGTTGTGGAGGCAGCTCACTATAATGGAAAGAATATATGATTTGTAGTCATACACCTGAGTTTGAATTCTATCACCACTTTTTTTTTTCTTTTTTTGCTGGAGGGGATAGGGTCTCACTTTGTCATCCAGGCTGGATTGTAGTGGCCTTGTCATAACTCAGTATAGCTTCAAATTCTTGGTCTCAGGTGATCCTTCTGCCTCAGACTCCCAAAGTACTAGAATGAGCGCCCTGTTATAGGCATGAGCCACCATGTCCAGGCCCCTAGCACCACTGTCTGTCTCTGATTTGGAACATACATATACTCTCTTAAACTTCAGTTTCCTAATCTAGAAGATAGAAAACTTACAGTTTCTTTACAGACTTGACAAGAGGATTCACAGAATCACCATTTACATTAAGGACTTAGTATGGGACCTGGCTCATAATAGGCCCTCAAATAAAACCCAAAGAAGGTAGCTACAGTCACCTGTAGGGACTGGGTATTCCATATAACAAATTTTCCAACTAATTACTTGTCTTCTAAAATGACCAACCTTTTTTATTTTCAATTGTATGGAATTTAATAAAATTTAAAATAAGTTCTCATTGCTTTCTGTAAAACACAATTTTTTTTTTTTTTTTGAGACGGGGTCTCACTTTGTTGCCCTTGGTAGAATGCTGTGGTGTCATAGCTCACAGCAACCTCAAATTCTTGGGCTCTAGCAATTCTCTTGCCTCAGCCTCTGGAGTAGCTGGGAACTGCAGGTGCCTGCTTCAACGCCCCGCTATTTTTACAGATGGGGTCTTGCTCTTGCTCAGTCTGGTCTTGAACTCTTGAGCTCAGGCAGTCCATCTGCCTTGGCCTTCCAGAGTGCTAGGATTACAGGCATGAGCTGCTGCGCCTGGCCTCTATGGAACACAAATTAAATCTTTCTTGATTGTATCATTATTATGAAAATCATTGACTGTGTTCTGAAATAGCAAAACTTCCATGGGATGGAGATATATATATATATATGTATATATATATATATGTATATATATATATGCATGTTTGCGTGCATGTGTGTGTGTGGTTGGATATATTTGAATTGAGATGAAACGATACCAGATTCCTGTGCTTTTTTGGGTGTCTGCTTTATTTTCTTTTTCCTGGTTGTCAGCATATTGGCTGCCAGACTGTCTCTTTCAACTAGTGAGCTTGCTCCTATGAAGCCATTCTAGTTCTGAGAACTCTAACTTCTGAGAGCTTGAAAAATCAGATAACCAGGTGGTTTGGGAATTACTTTTAAAATAAATAGGCTCGGAGACAGAAAGAGCATGTGAGGGAGAAATCACGCACACGTCAGCACAGAAGCCCTGCTGTGAGAGACTGGCGCACCTGTTTTAAATTTAACAGGGTTCTATTCTTCTGTGCTGATTGTACGGTACACCATCATCCAGACCTCTCATAAGAGTCTTCTTTTCCAGACTTAACTTCTTCCACTGAATTGTGCTTCCAAATTGCATTCCCAATTTTTGAAGTTTCATTTAGGAAGCAGACTTATGATGACTGTTCTGTTGCAATAAAACCTCACTCCACGTTTATTCATTCAACCTTGAAAAAATATTTATCAAGGGCAGTGACTTTCAGTGGAAAAAATAGACAAAATCTGTGCTTTCATTGACATCACGATCATTTGGAAAGAGATAGTTAATAACAACATCAAAATTGTCATGGTAATAAATATTATAGGGAGAATTAAAGTTTTATCTAATGAATTTCACTTTTTTTCCATTAAGGTAGTTTCCCAAACTTTTTACCTGAGTGGCCCAAAGTTGTTTTTACTAATTTGTTATTTTTATTTTGAAAATTTTTGTTGACATTAAACCTGGTAATTTGGCGGTCTTAAGTTGAATCAGAAATTTTCTTTATGTCTTGAATTTTTTCTAATATTTTACTAGATAAACTTGTAATTGCATGTTTTACTTTTATTAAGAATTGTTATTAGGAAAAAACAATCCAGGCATCATGGTTCATGCCTATAATCCTAGACCTGTGGGAGGCTGAGGCACATAGATTGCCTGAGCTCAGGAGTTTGAGCAAGAGTGAGACCTCGTCTCTACTGAAAATAGAAATACTAGCTGGGTATTGTGGTCTGCACTTGTAGTCCCAGCTACTTGGGAGACTGAGGAAACAGCATCACTTGAGCCCAGGAGTGTGGGGTTACTATAAGCCAGGGGTCCTCAAACTATGGCCCGCAGGCCACATGTAGCCCACCTAGGACATTTATCCAGCCTGCTGGGCGTTTTTGCCGCCACTGCCTTTCCTGCTTAGCAGCCGACTCGTCCCGGAGCCCGCAGTCCAGCCCTCCAACAGTCTGAGGGACAGTGAACTGGCCCCCTGTTTAAAAAGTTTGAGGACCCCTGCTATAAGCTATGACACCACAGCACTCCACCCAGCATGACAGAGTGAGAGACTCTGCCTCAAAAAATAAATAAGTAAAAAATTTTTAAAAGTCCCATAATCATCTTTTCTCAAAAAAAGTATCTTCAAAAAGTCATTCCAAATTCCATTAACCACAAATGTTCTGCTCAGGTCATAAAATAATTTAGTACAAACTATGAGCATGGTCTGTCTTTCAACCTGGCTCTGATACTATTTTACTTAGTAACCCTGGGGAATACTTGGCCTCTTCAAGCCTAGGTTTTAAAATTATAAGTAGTAAAACTGACCTAACTAAACAGTTTCCTCTTCTCTCTCATATTAAACTTGTGTTTTTATGTGGTTATTTTAGTAAGTTTAAAAAGTAACCAAAAAAAAAAGGCACCCTGGATTCATGATCCCCCTTTCTCTCATCCCTCTTTCCTGCGTCTTTACCATCTCAGTTCATGGCATTGAGCATATGTCTAGCCAGCTGCCCAGACCAACCTGGTAGGCGTGCTTGATTCCTGCCTTTTCTTTACTCTGCCCATCCGATCCATTAGCATATAATCTGACTTCATTTACTGACTTTATCCCCAATCTAATCACTTCTTTCTGTCTCCACCATCCCTGTCCTAACCTGTCATTTTACCTGGACTCAATATTTAAGCAGCTGGATGGGAATCTCTCTTTTATACTTGCCCCTTTAGATTCCATTCTCCAAACAGCATCTGGGATAATCTTTTTAATCCATTTAAAACTCTTTTTTTTTTTTTTTTTTTTAAGAGACAAGAGTTTCACTTTGTCTCAATCTCCAGCTCTTGGGCTTAGGCAATTCTCTTGCCTCAGCCTCCTGCAAAACTGGGACTACAGGCACCCACCACAATGCCTGGCTATTTTTGTTGTTGTTGTTGTTATTACAATTTGGCGGGGCCAAGTTTGAACCCACCACGTTTGGTATATGGGGCTGCCATCCTACTCACTGAGCACAGGCATTGTCACCATGCCTTACAAATCCAATATGATCTCGCTCTTGCTTTTTTCCCTTCCCACCATTTTTCATTACTCTGCTCTTCAGTTTTGTTTTGGTTTTGGTTTTGGTTTTTTTGCGATAAGGTCTTACTCTGACTTCCTGGCTAGCATGCAATGGGTATCATTTCTGCTCACTGCAACCTCAAACTCTTGGGCTTAAGCAATCCTCCTGCCTTAGCGTCCTGAGTAGCTAGGACCACAGATGTGTACCACCATGCTGGCTAATTTTTGTTTGTTCGTTTTTGGTTTTGGTAGAGATGAAGTCTCTGCTCTGCATTCCATCTACATTGACTTTTTAAAAAATTATTATTATTATTATTATTTGTAATAATAACAATATTGCCCTCAGTACAGTGCCATGGTGTCACACAGCTCACAGCAACCCCCGACTCCTGAGGCTGGAAGAGTTTATTGTCACTTTATCGCCCTCAGTAGAGTGCCATGGTGTCACACAGCTCACAGCAATCTCTAGCTCCTGAGCTTAGGCGAGTCTCTTGCCTCAGCCTCCCAAGTAACTGGGACTACAGGCGTCTGCCACAATGCCTAGTTATTTTTGTTGTTGTTGTTGCGGTTTGGCCAGGGCCAGGTTTGAACCTGCCACCCTCAGTATATGGGGTTGGTGCCCTACCCACTGAGCCACAGGTGCCACTCCATTATTTTATTATTATTTTTTTTAATCATAGGCCCTTTCTATCTTTAAATGGCCCAGGTTCTTTCTTGCATCACAGTCAGTGCAGTTTGTCTTTCCACATACTGCAGTACAGTTCTGGATCCTCACCCAGCTGGTTCATTACCTTGCAGATGTCACTTCATCTGTCACCTTCCCAGAGCGATGTTCCCTAATCAACTAGCCTAAAGTGGTTACCTCTGCCCACCTGTGTTCTCTCTCTCATTACCATGTTACTTATCACCATGTAGAACAATCTGGTTTGTTCTCTTGTTTAGTGTCTGCTTGCTCTAAAATATGAACTCTGGGAGGGCAGGAACCTTGCCTGTCTTTTTCACAATTCTAATTCCATTCTTAAGTAGTGCCAACTTTTGTAGGTGCCCTCTCCCCCCATTTCCCAAATACTTGGTTTTTTAAGTGATTGGATGAGTACACTAGATGAGTCTACACTGTTGCTTGGGTTTACTTCCAGCCTAGAGGATCATAAGCAGAAAGTGAGCATCCTGTGCCAAGCCTTAGTGGATGAGGAGGCCCCCAAAAGAAATCTGCAGGCATCTGCCCTGGTGCAATAATTGGCCAAGAGGAGCCTCTCTCTTCCCACAATCTTGTATTCTACAGAAAGTAATTTTGGAATTGCTACATTTGTGTCCACTACAAACCACAAACCTATTAAATAGAGTTTAAGATTACTTTGTAGTTCTTTTCACTTTTAAACTATGGAGGTGTATGTTAAAAAGTTGTTTGGATTAATTTTTTTTCTCCTCCCACGTGGATATTATATATTTAGAATACTATTAGGTTTGTTTTCATTTTTAATTCATTTAAGTTTCCCCCTTCATCTTTGTGTACTTAATTTTAGTTTTTGAATATGCAACACATTAATAAGGTTTTAAAAACCAGGAGTATACAAGAAGGTGTACTCAGACAAGGTCACTCCCTCTCCTATACCTGTTCCTGTCTATTTTATTAGTTTCCTATTATCCTTCATTTGTTTATTTTTGTGGAAAAAGCAGGAACACAATGTATAATGTGTATGTATTCATATTTACATTATTTCCTCTTCCTCCTTATGTTAAGGGAACTTCTTATAAATGTTCTTTTGTTTCCTTTTTACTAACATATCCTGGAAATCACACTTATCATCTCACAGAGATCTTTCTCATTTTTATGATTACGTAGTACTCATTGCGGAGGGTATACCATAATTTATTCAGCTAATCTCCTGTGTTGCATGTATTTAAGGTTATTTCCAATATTTTGCAATTACAAATAATACAAGAATGAATGAGCTTTTGGATATGGGTTTTTGGTATTGGAGGTGTGTCTTCAATGTAAATTCCTAGGTGTACAATTGCTGATTCGAAGGATAAATACATACAGGCAGTTATACTCATGAATGAAGGTAGTATGTAAATGTACCTTTTCCAGCTTACTAGAAATTCATCTTAAGAACAGACCTATGAACTATCTCATTTATAACCCAGGACTACCTGTACTTAGTTGTCCTTTATTTGCTGCACTTTTCCTACCAACAGTGCATAAGAATGACACATGGGGCTGGGTGCAGGTGGCTCACACCTATAATCTTAGGACTCTGGAAGGCCTAGGCAGGGGGCTCTCTTGAGCTTAGGAGTTTGAGACCAGCCTGAGCAAGAGTGCGACTCCCATCTCTAAAAATAGACAGGTATTGGTGGCTATTTCGGTGGGCACCTGTAGCCCCAGGTACTTGGGAGACTGAGGCAAGAGGATCACTTGAGCCCAATAGTTTTGAGGTTGCTGTGAACTGTGATACCACCACAGCACTCTAGCCAGGGAGGCCAGGTGAGACTCTGTCCCAAAAAGAGAAAAAAGAACAATACATAATTTATTTCTACAAAATTATACAGAAAGCTTGTCTTTTCTTTGTATCTAGCATATCTCTGCTCCCTTTCTCAACTCTGTCTGTGGTTATGTACAGATTTTAATATAAGCTTAACATTGTGTTTAAAATGAGTTTTTCAAGAGTCATAGACAGTAATTGTTCGACTTACTGTTTTTAGTGTATTTTTTACTTTGGAAGTTGTATGAGTTTAATTTCAGTATTATTAGACTTACTGTGAGTCTTTTGGGGTGATTATAGAAACAGATAAACTGGGGAAATAATTATGAATTGGAAATGAAATGGATGGCAGAGGCAAGGCAGATTTTTACACAGAAGCTTTTTGAAAGTGAATACCAAAAAAAAGTGAATACCGTCTCTCATGTATTGGGGACAAGGGGTATTGAGCTTTTTAGAAGCAACTACTGTATTTCAGTAAATTCCTATGAATTTTCATTACCTGGGAATCCCCACAGTTTTGTTTTGTTAATTGAAAACTTTTTTTTTTTGACACAGAACCTCAAGATGTTGCCCTGGGCAGAGTGCTATGGCATCACAGCTCATAGCAACCTCCAACTCCTGGACTTAAGCAATTCTCTTTTCTTAGTCTACCAAGTAGCTTGAGACTACTGGTGCCCACCACAGTGCTGCCAATTTTTTGGTTGTAGTGGTCATTGTTTGGCAGACTGAGATTGGATATGGACCTACCAGCTCTGTGGCTGGTGCCTTAGCCGCTTCAGCTACAGGTGCTGAGTCAAAATGAAATTATTTTGTTGTTGTTGTTGTTGTTACAGCTTTTTGCCGGGGCCGGGTTTGAACCCACCACCTCCAGTATATGGGGCCGGCGCCCTACTCCTTGAGCCACAGGTGCCGCCCAAAAACTTTTTTATTTTTTAATTAAGAACCACAAAATTCTCAACCAGATGTTGTCACCGTGGGTAGAGTGCTGTGGCATCACAGTTCACAGCAACCTCCAACTCCTGAACTCAAGCGAGTCTCTTGCCTCAGCCTCCCCCGTAGCTGGGACTACAGGCGCCCGCTATTTTTTGTTTGCAGCTGTCATTGTTTGGCGGGCCCAGGCTGGATTCGAACCCACCAGCTCAGGTGTATGTGGCTGGTGCCTTAGCCGCTCGAGCCACAGGCGCCGAGCCAAGTGGTTTCAAATTAAGCCCTTGGGACCTAATGATTACATATTTCTTCTCCTTACCCATGGAAGCACTTGCATAAGAAAGTTTTTTTAAACAATCAATTCTAATTAAGCCATTATTATAAAGTCTCTTCTCCCCTAACTCACTCAAAATTTCACATTGGATATTACCATTTTTTACT
>CAUYQV010004822.1:0-22603 GCA_963574575.1 Galagoides demidoff
CATTGTGGCGGGCGCCTGTGGTCCCAGCAACTTGGGAGGCAAAGGCAGGAGACTCGCTTGAGCCTAGGAGTTGGAGGTTGCTATGAGCTGTGATGCCATGGCACTCTACCCAGGGGGATAGCTTGAGGCTCCGTCTCAAAAAAAAAAAAAAAAAAAAGAAACAAAAATGGACATGTAAAGGCTAGGCTTACGCCTGTAATCCTCCTCTGGGAGGCTGAGGCAGGTGGACTGCCTGAGCTCACAGGTTCCAGACTGGCTGGCCTGAGCCAGAGGGAGACCTCATCTCTAAAAATAGCCAGGCGTTGTGGCAGGTGCCTGTAGTCCCAGCTACTCGGGAGGCTAAGGCAAGAGAATCGCTTAAGTCCAAGAGTTTGAAGTTGCTGGCACTATACAGAGGACGACAAAGGTAAGACTGTCTCAAAAAAGAAAAAAAAAAGAATGGGCATTAGCCAATATAGCTAAGTGTTCACTATACTTTTCTACTTTTATGTATGCTTTAAGTTTATCAAGCTAAAAAGTATCTTTTAAATTCCTTTCTCTTTAAATTACATGTTTGGACAAGAAAATAAGTTACATATCCCTTCTGGCTGATGGAAAGAAAGGTAAAGGAGAATAGAAGACCATTCTGCTGGCAGGTATAAAGGTAAATACCTACAAATGACCTATAAAATATGCCTGCATTGACTAAAGCAGTGGTTCTCAACCTTCCTAATGCCTTGATGTATTTTCATTGTTACAAAGGGGTCACAACCCACAGGTTGAGAACCTCTGGACTAGAAGGAGAGTAACCAGATAAAAATCCACAAATACCCATGTATTTGGAATGATAAAAAAGATGTGAAAAACATGAAAGAATCTTAACTGAATGTCTTTTTTTTTTTTTTTTTTGAGACAGAGCCTCAAGCTGTCCCCCTGGGTAGAGTGTTGTAACATCACAACTCACAGCAACCTCCAACTCCTAAGTATCTGGGACCACAGGTGCCCGCCACGACGCCCAGCTATTTTTTTTTGGTTGCAGCCATCATTGTTTGGCAGGCCGGGCTGGATTCAAACCCGCCACCTTAGGTGTCTGTGGCTGGCACCTTAGCCACTTGAGCCACAGGCGCAGAGCCTGAATATGTCTTAATTTAACAAATTAAATAAGTCTTTCTTCCATGCATACTGTATACTTCAAAAATCTGCACAAACCAGTCATTCTAAAAGTACTAAACGGACCCATTACTTACATTAAGCCATATCATGAATTCTGTTGTAAAATGAAAACCAAGCAAGATCTTTTTAGTTTTCCTTCCCCTTTACACTATGAGTTTAGAACAGGTAAAGCACACCTTTAATCTCTGAAAATCTCTAAAAAGTTGCCTAAAAAGAGACGTGTACACAATAATCTTTTGCTGATAATAATAATTTTATTAAAAATAAGCTAATCATGACATGTCAGTTTCTGTATTACCAAGAAAAATAGAAATGCTCATTATGAACTATTTTCCAACAACAGTAATTCTCATGGAAAATAACACTGGTGTTCACAATATCTAAACCAAAAAGTCAATCTCAGTATGAATAATCTTTAACAGAGACGAAAAAAAAAAAAAGAACCACCTACCTAAATTTCAGATAGTAATTAAAGCAATCTAAATAAAAAGCTTGCTTCTAGCAGAGTTTAGTTTGTGTTTTTTGGTTTTTTTGAGACATGGTCTCACTCTCATCACCCAGGCTAGAGTGTGGTGACAGGATCAGAGCTCACTGTACCCCTCTTAACTCCTGGTCCAGCAATCCTCCTGGCTCAACCTTCTGAGTAACTACGACTACAGATGCATGCCACCCTGTCTGAGTAATTTTTTTTTTTTTTTTGGCCAGAGCTAGATTTGAATCCACCACCTCTTTGAGCCACGGGCGCCACCCATATCTGCCTGAGTAATTTTTAAAATTTTTTTCTTTTTAGAGATGAGGGTCTTACTATGTTTCCTGGGCTGGTCTTGAACTCAGGGCCTCAAGTGATTCTCCTGCCTTGGCCTCTCAAAGGGGTGGTGTAAGCCATCATGCCCAGCCCAATTCTATGTTTTGTTCTTACATGAAAAGTTAGGTAAATAGTTATACTTTTTTTTTTTTTTTAAGACAGAGTCTCACTAGGTCACGTTTAGTAGGGTGCCATGGCATCACAGCTCACAGCAACCTCAAACTGTTAGGCTTAAGTGATTCTCTTGCCTCAGCCTCTCCAGTAGCTGGGACTATAAGCACCCGCCACAACACCCAGCTGTATTTTTTGTTGCAGTTGACATTATTGTTTAGCAGGCTGGGTTTGAACCCGCCAGCCTCGGTGTATATGGCCAGTGCCCTAACCACTAAGCTATGGGCACCGAGTCAAAATATTTTACTTCTAAGATTGAATTATCATACAATTACTTCTTTGGATAATAAGAGAGAAGTGTATATGCCAAAAGAAACCCCAACTGCATTAGCAAAAATTTCTAAATGTTTTCCAACTGATCAGTTGTTTTTTAAGACACATCTCTATCTTCCTACATTTCTGGAAAAAGATAAAATAAGATATGGGCAGGTTTTCTAAAAAGCATAAAATGTGTCACGCCGACAAAAGATGATGATGACATTAGTAAGTTTTGATATTTTCTATTTTAAATTTTTTATTTTCATAAGGCTTTTCACAGTGGCAATCTATGTCAAGTTTCAGAAAGCTATTTTATTCACATAGGCCATTATACACATCAACAATTTTGTGAATAAAAGAAAAAAAATCTTGCAGGATAACTCTGTTTCTAAATAATCCCCTTCAAACTTTGTAAAACAACTGTGATGGAAATGCTTTTTTACTGCTTCAAGTTATTAGAAATGCTGTTTTACTTCTAATGGTATAGTTACAATAATTTTTAATACAATTGTAAGGCACATCTGAGTAGAATTTCTTTTCTCTTTTTAGGGTGAAATGTCTAAAGCAGATCACATTAATTGCTAATTCCTAAACAAAATTTGAAATGTTAATTTAAACCACTGGTTATAGCCATCATTTTTTTTTCTTTTAGCAATCTCTTTGACTTATCCTGCTCTTACAATTTAAAAAATGCACATTACACAAAACCACATCCTTCTGTTACCCTGAATTATAAAAATATCCTTATAATAAGGGCACTTGCAACAAATACTGGTTTTATACATGTAAATTCACTGGCTTACATAATAATGAATTCAGAAAAATGATTAAGTGAAATACTAAAAGAATCCAAAGCTCTCTTTAACAAAAGATAAAAATGCCAAACAAAGGAATAAAAACAAAAAAAATCAGAAGCTGTCAATCATAACTACACATTTTCCTAACTTGCCCCTCATAATCCATTAAGCAAAGGATTCTCAAACTAATTCTGCCACCTACCCCATGATACTCAATTTCATCCTTAAGATGTTATTTTATCTGATACTCGTACCTGATACTTCATAACAGACCACACTTAACCATTTCAAAAATCAGAGAAACTAAAAGTAACAACCCTTTAGCATCAGAAAAAGAAAACATACAATAATTCATAAATTATTTATCATTTCTGGATTTTGTAAAATGCAATTTTAAATTTCAAAAATACTGCTTTTGTATAGATTTCTATGACTACCCAAATTCTTACTATTCAAACTCAAAAATGGAATATTCAGAAAAAACGTGAAAGGGCAATATAGAGTAAAAGTACCCTTCTCTATCTAAACACTTTTTGTTCACTACCCAAAACTCAAGCATAAAACAAACTCAAATAATGTGGTATTCCACATTATTTGAATACCAAATATTAATTACCACTTGATATTTGAAATTTAGTAGATTTGGATAGCAAGGTATATCTGTGTCATTGTACAATTCTATCATATCACTAAGAATTTTAACAATTCATAGAAAAGAAATTTTAAAAAGCTATTATTGAGTAAGTCTATTTCACTCCAATCACTTCATTATTATTTCCATTATTCTCTTCTACAGCTCAGCTTTTGTTACAATCTATCTGCTTAGTAATAAGATATGAGATCTGTAATTGTTCTCAAATGGGGGGTACGATAAAAAAAATTGCATAGCAAATAGTAGTAAGGGTCTGGTATCCACAGTGCATACATATAGAACTCTTACAACTCAACAACAAAAGACAATAACCCAATTAAACAATGAGCAAGAGATACAAATAGACATTTCTCAAAAAAAAAAAAAATACAAATGGGCAACAAGCACATGAAAATATGCTTAACATCATTAGTCATTAAGAAAATGCGAATCAAAACCACAATGAGATATCACTTCATACCCACTAGAACAGCTATAATCAAAAACAACAACAATATAACAAGTGTTAGAGAGGATAAGGGGAAATTAGAACCCTTACACATTGCTAGTAGAAATGTAAAATACAGCAGCCTCTTTGGAAAACACTTTTGCAGTTCCTCAAAAAGTCAAAATAAACTTACATGACCAAGCAATTTCATCCTAAGTGGATGCTCAAGAGACTGTATACAAATGTTCATAGCAGCATTATTCATAATAGCTAAGAGGTAGAAATAACCCAAATGACCATCAAGCAATGAATGGATAAACAAAATGTGGTATTTCCACACAATGCAGTTTTACCCACACAAGGAATAAAGTGCTAGTATATGCTAGAACATGGAGGAACCTTGAAAACATTATTTAGTCAAAGAAGCCATATACGAATGCCCATATATTGTATAATTCCATACATGCATGTACAGAACAGACAAATTCACAGAAACAGAATGCAGATTAGTGGCTGCCAAGAATTGGATGATTACAGGGGTCCTCAAACTTTTTAAACAGGGGGCTAGTTCACTGTCCCTCAGACCACTGGAGGGCTGGACTGTAGGCCCCAGGACAAGCCGGCTGCTAAGCAGGACAGGCAGTGGCAGCAAAAACACCCAGCAGGCTGGATAAACGTCCTAGGCAGGCTGCATGTGGCCCACGGGCCATAGTTTGAGGACACCTGGATTAGAAGAATGGGGATAGACTGCCTGTGCTTAAGGGGTTTCTTTCTTAAAAAATGAAAATCTTCTATAATTAGATAGCGGTGATACATGTACAGGCCTGTATTCAAATAAACTAAAAATCACTGAATTGTTATGTTATGTAAATTTTATCTCAATAAAAAGAAATTCAAGGTATGTTATCACTGTATTTGGGACACTTCCTACAGACAAGAGATGGTCAAAAAAATGAGCTAATAGTTTATGCTGGAATTGTTCCCAAAGCACTGTGCAAATGCATAGAATAATAAAAAGTTTTTTTACTTTTTGACTCTTTACAAATATCAAATCCAATCTCTAAAGGTGAAAAGTTGCCAATACCAACATATTCAAAGAATGAATATGCCACTGATTTTACGCAATTCCAAAAACAGGTTTTGTGCAATGAAATATGGTATAATCTCTACACAAGATTTAGAAAGAACTTTTGCGGATTATTAACATTGTCCCTGTCAAAATGGCTTAAAGAATCTATGTCACTGTTCTAGAGTTCCACAATGGAATCCTTAAAGGAAACACTACTCCCCTGAGCTAAGGAAAGAAATGTGTTAAAAATAGCAGGTTGTCTTAAAATCTCCACTTTTTCAGCTGCACCAGAAAATCCTACAACCTGCCTTTGCAAACCTACCCTATGTCCCCTACACTAATCATAGGCTACATTTTAAACAGACAATTCATTGTTGTCCTTTTCCACTTCCATTCATACTTTTCTCATGAATGGAATGCCTTTTCCACATTCATCAAAAGGAAGCAAAAATCTACCACCTTCTTCATGAAGTCCTCATCATCTCGAAAGAGATACCTTTCACTTAAAAACACCGCTAGTAGTTGCTTGCACTATCATATGGCACTCTTTGCCTTAAACAGTAACTGAATGCATTATATTTTCTCTAAAGATTAAAAGTTCCTGCAAGTTAGGGCAGCTTCTCCAATGTTTTTGTTGGCTCATACCTGATACAAAGCAGATGTTTAATAAATATTTAAATGACGTAAACACTTAACTTGCCTTGCTAAAATAGCACTAATACAAGTAAAAGTAATCAGACAAGTACCCAGAAACAGCATGTTCCCAAAAGACCTGGAATAACCAATTCTTAACTATGTAAGAAATCCTACCTAGGTCATCCTGTGTGGCCCCATAAGGAGAAAAAAAATGCCATTAGTCAACCGCTTCCTAGAATTACTCTAGCTATAAGTAGTCTGAAGAAATTAGGGCAGTTTGAGATAACTTTCTGTAAGTCAAAGAGACTCATTTTCTTTTTTCAGCCAACCTAGAGCTATGCTGAAATCACAACTTTCTCTACAATATGGAGAGCTTCTTAAGAACACAAGCAAGGACATGGAATAGCAGAGCAAATAGGTTATATCATACCAGCTGCAGAAAGAACCCAGATTTTCCTCAAATCTGGACTGATCATCCTAGTCCCGGAGGACCCCTTAATAATTACCTGGTAACCAAATACCCCTCTTGATTGTAAGCACTGCCTGAACCCACTACTATCTCCAATTCAAATAAACCTAATCACCATTATCACCACTACCATCCCTCTACCCCTCAAAGAAGGAAGAATTAGACTTTAGAAATGATTGAGAATTCAGTTTGAATCCAAAGACTGTTATAAATTAAATACCATTTAGAAACCAAACAATCCTAAAGATGACTCAAGAAAATCAAACAGGTGAACTGTTCAGAACATTTCCATTAAAATAAAAGGAATTTTTATATGTTAGTAAACAATGGTTGCCTTTTGGATTGTGTAAGGATTACTGACAGCCCTTTTAACTATCAAAGTTAGTAACACTACAATTGCTTTACTTCTAACTCTCCTCCTGAAGAACAAAATTACATATAATAAAAGGGAAAATACAAAACCCAATTGATTTCAGTTGTAAGACTATCAATCTATATTTACTGCTCAGAGAAAATACTATTCTGCACTCTGAACTCTTTTTAATCTCCTGAACTTTACTACCCTGAAAGTGGAAACGTGAAGTCAAAAGTATGCCTGAAGAATACTGACCACTAGATTAAAATACTCGTTTAAAAAAGTGCCTAAATTTTGATATTCCACTGAGATACTTACAGAAGGATTTTATCAGTCATAATTTAAAAAACAAATAAAAATCTTGTCAAGTGGCAGTAACTAACCACTAACACCAGAAGTGACTGATTAAAAAAAAAGGTCCTGAGAAAGAAGGCCAAGGATTCAAAGCAAACAAAATTAGAATAAGATAAACTCATTAAAATCATCTAAAATTAACATAAACAAGAAATCTACAGGGCTACATTCATCAATTTCAAAATGTTTGAAACACTAAAGCGCCCTACTGAAAGAAAACAATCACTAAGTAAAACAAATGCAAGAAACTAAAAATTCTTCAAAATTTCAGGATTTTATATTAACCCACCATTCTGAAGAATGGATTAATTTCATGCTTCTCAAAACCTCCTATATATGCTCTTCTACAATGATTACAAGTAACATATAATTCAAAAAGCTCTTAAGCTTTCCCTAAGTATGATAGATTTGAGAGAATAAAATAAGCTGAATCAGAGCACAGAATAACGGAACGGAAAGGCTGTTTGTTTCTGAGAAGGTAGAACAAGTCTTGGATTGGCAAGAGAAGAATTTTAAAATACATTCGCCAGGCAAATTATACCAAAAAACTAATTCACGGCTTTATTATTTACCCAATGGTATGTTTGAAACGTACTTTTAACGTTTGGATAATCAAAGTGGTATCAGTTACCTTAAAGCATTGTTGGCTATATTAATTTTGGTGTTACAGTCTAAAGCCTTAACAAAATCACATTACAGACTGTCATAATCAAACAGTGAAGAAATGGAAAGGTTTATATTCTCTACGTAAAAATCGCCTTATTTTTCACTTGTTTAAAGTTTCAGTTTTGTTTTTATAGTTTATTATAGAAAACGTCCCTTATGGGACATTGTAAAGGCCAGACCCTCCTGTCAAGGCAGAGACTCAAACACAAAGACACTAAGCCAACCAAGTGCTGTAATTCTTCCAAACTGAGCCTCTCCACACCCCCTCCACCCTTCCCCCCAACAGATATGTCTATTAAATCAGTGTCTGTTCTCCCCTTCGCACAACAAAGAGAACTTCTCACCGCATGAAATTGCCGCTGAATGGACACCAGAAAGCAGGATTTGCATAATTCCTTCCAACGAAACCCTGTCGGGAAGGAGGGGATGAGGGGCCCAAGCGAACCGATACATACAATCTCCCAGATTCTGCCGGGGAAGACCTGGTTTCTAAGAATATTCCCCGCGTGGGGGGCGGAATTCTGGGCCTCCCCGAGGACTGGGCGTGGGGGACAGAGGACGACATGAGGGCATTTCCCCACACATTAGTAGCACCAAAGCAAAGGGAAGTAACAATGCTGGAGAACAGGAGAGTAAGACACAAGGATGGACTGGGGCTAGGGGGCGGCGGGCGGAGCGGAGACACCACACGGGCCACTTACTTTTTGGAGGGGGGTTAAATATATGAGTTAAGCCCTTATGGTCCCGCCGGCCGCCGCACAGAGGGAAACGGGACCTTGGGAGAGAAAAACAGACAAAACACACAGTGTGAGAGGCGCAGCTCGGCCGCCCGGCCCCTCCCGGGTCGCCCCCGTCTACACTCCCTCCGACCCGCGGGGAAAAAAGGCACCAGGTCCGGGAAGCTGGGGGCGGAGGAGGCATTCGGCGAGCCGGCGGCTCCGGCCAATCCCCGGGAGGCGACAAGCGGGCTCCACAGTCGGACCTGGTCCCACCCCCTCCTCCCCGCCGCGCACACACCGAACACAAATACGCACACACCGACCCGTGCGTAGAGGATTAACTCCTCGGCCGCCGCCGCCCGCAGAGGAAGTGCAGCCGCTGCCCCCCGCGGCCATGACACCCCACTTGGCACGGTCAGGCGCACCCGGGGTTTGTGACAGCTCCGGCTCTCTCCGCCTCCGCCCCCATCTCCACCTCACGCCTCGCACACGCCCGAGCGCCGGGCGCCCGCCTGCCGCCCGCCGCGCGCGCACGCGGGGATGAGGGCGCGCCGCTCCGCGTGGGGGAGGGGCGACGGGGAGGAGGACCGTGGCGGCGAAAGCGGAGGTGGGGGACAGAGCACGCCTCCGCCCCTCGCACTACCCCTAGTCCCGGGGCACCACCGTAGGGTGATTCTCCCCTGTATGCCGGCGGCGGCGCCGGGCCAGAAGGCAGAAGACGGACTGCGGGAGAAGAGGAGTGAAGGGAGAGGGGGAGGG
Source organism: Galagoides demidoff (assembly GCA_963574575.1). NCBI lineage: Eukaryota > Metazoa > Chordata > Mammalia > Primates > Galagidae > Galagoides > Galagoides demidoff. The sequence continues at coordinate 9,290 of CAUYQV010004822.1, forward strand.
GGAGGGGGAGGGGCACGCGCTCCCGCCGAGAGCCCGCCCCAGGGAGGCGCTCGGAGGGGAGGGGCTGGCGCGCGCGCTCAGGGCGAACGGAGAGGCCCGCCCAGAGGTCGCGCGCGCTCGCACTCCGGGGGGTGGGGGAGGGGGACGCCCGAGCCAAAGAGGGCGGGCGGCCGGAGTAGCAATTGCCTCTGCCCCAGCTCCCTCCCCTCGTCCGAGGCAGCCGGCGGCGGGGCGACTCGAGGGCCGGCGGCAGCCGCGGTGGGGAATCTCACCTACACAGTGAATGAGCTTGTGGCGCCACGAATCTAGTTCTTGCCGAAAGCCGCGTCTCTCAACGGAGCATTGCTGCCGCCTACACACCCTCGCCATCTTCTGCCGCCCGCCCGGCCCTGCCTCAGCCGCGGCCCCGCGCACGCCCAGCCGCGTCGCCCGGGGCCGCGCACGCACCCGAGGCCCGGGCGTCGTGCCTCCCGCGGGGGCGGCGCGGGGGCAGGGCCGTCCTCACCTCGCCGTGGCCTCGGCTTGGCCTCCCGGCTGCTAGGGCCTGGGAGCCGGCCCTGCGTGGTCAACCGAGCAGCCGTTCCTGCCGTCTTGGTTGGGTCCGTCGCTGTTTCAGACTGCCCAGGACTGTTCCTTCCCACAGCCAGAGCTCGGGCCCACCGGTCCGCGCCACCCTCACACTGTCCCCAAGGCCATGGCTGCCCGTTCCCTCGCCCAGGACTTTTTGTTTTTTAAGCTAGCTCCATTTATTACTTTGAACCTGCCTATCGCCCGACGCCAACTGTTGCAAGTTCCGTAGTAACTGCTTCTCTGAACTTCTCGGTGGAAACTGCTCCTCCCAGGAGCCTGTTTAAGCAGAAATAAGAATAAATGCCCGGATTCCCGTGCAGGTACTGAGTCCGAAGGTTTTCAGAGGTGAAATGATACATGTCATTAAGTCGTTGGGAGAATTAGCTAACATTCGTCAGCCTACTAAAAAATTGAAATCAAGCGTTTTATTTTTTTTAAAAAAGGTTTCTGCTAGCAAGACGGATTATGGGAGAAATTCCCAAGGGATTTCAGAAAAGGGTATTAAATTGAGGATGGTATTTCGAAAGAGGCTTAATTAAGAATACTCAAAAGCAGTTTGTTGGAAACGCCTTCGTTTCGGCTTCAGGAAAGGACTCAAAAATTATTTTCGATAAGGAAGAGGATTTCCAGGTGCTTCTTGGAATAATTAAATCACTGCACAGGGCACTCACTACCTGTTTCATTTAAACATAATGCTGGTCTCAGTTGTGGCTGGTATTTGGAAGAGAAAAAGAAAAGATAGGAAAACCAAAGGAGAAAGGTGGGGAGGGAGATTAATTCAAAAACAAAAGAAGAAAAGGAAAAGAGTTCTGTACCAATAGGCCTGTACTCTAGGATTCTGGCCTCTCACCCGCACCTTTGGAGTTTAAGAACAATGCATGCCTACTTTTAGATATTTATATTTAAATTTAACCAGTTAATTTTAAATACTGTGGTAGGTAAACGAAAGTTGTTAAATACTTGACATCAAGGGTGGTGTATTGATTTGGTTTTTTTCAAAGGTAGTGGTCCTCAGGTACTTGTGGAACAGCGGAATGACGTATTAATCCATAAAGAGATGAACAGGGTGGGCTCCTCGGATAGAAGTGGTTTGAAATGTGCAGACACAAAGGCAACTTTGTCCCCCGTCTCCCAATTTTAAAACCAACGATCTTTCCACAATTCTCAGAAATCCACAATACTGTATTTCATTGGCTTAAGAGTACTGTCAAATGAGAAAGCTATTAAGTCAAGAAGTGTTGAGTTTCTGTGTACATAATACTATCCTGAGGGGTGAAGGGGTGAAGACAACTACAAAAGATTGCTCTGGGGAACCCATTCTTTACCTGTGATGGCAGTACATCTTGATTCACCAACCTTAAACTTCCTTTCCTCACCGCTAGGTGGTAGGTTTGAGTCTTTTGTAGCTTTTAACCGAGTTTCTAGATGTTTGGAGAAAGTATATTTCATAAAATACATAAACAACTCACGCCTGTAATCCCAGCACATTGGGAGGCCGAGGTGGGCAGATCTCCTGAGCTCACGAGTTCGAGACCAGCCTGAGCGAGACCCCATCTCTAAAAATACCCGGGCAATGTGGCGGGCGCCTCAGCTACTCGGGAGGCTGAGGCAAGAGAATTACTTGAGCTCAAGAGTTACAGGTTGCTGTGTTATGACGCCAGGGCACTCTACTGGAGGCAGCAAATGGAGACTCTGTCTCAAAAAAATAAAAATAAATGAAATACATAAACAACATGTAGCTCTAAAATGGGTTAATAGTTAATGTATTTTCCAATCACCCCGTATAATTTTTTAAAAATCAATCAAGCCAAAGGTAATACTTCCTCAACACAATCTCTTGGTCTTAAGATTCAGACTTAGGCTCAGGTAGATTCAGAGAATCCTAGAGGCTTCTAAATTGAGGTATAAATTCTCTAGACAAATAAGGTTACTTAATCAAGGTTACATAGCTGCTAGGCAGAGGCAGGGCAACAAATGCCGGGAAATAAGTTTCCCAATTCCCAACTTAATGCTATTTCTACTATTTCTGCTTCACTTATTTTAAGTTGGGAGGCAACATATGGTTTGCTTCTCACAAAAGCCCTCTTTAAAGGGAAGGATGAGGAAGACAATAATAATAACTATCATTCATCCATTCCAGAATAACAATGCCGTGAAATAGGTATATATCATTTTACCACATTTTCTAGATTAGGGACTCCAGACTCAGAGAAGTTAAATACATTTGTCCAAGGTCCTATAGCTTCCAAACGGCAGGACTAGAACTTTAAGATCTCTCAGACTCCAAACCGCTTTAAATTGTCTTGCAAGTAGAAGCAGGATTCTGCAAGCAGAGAATTCATTTAATTTGTGTGGAATGATCCATACACAATTGGGCAGTTGAACAAACATTCTAAGTTCCTATCGTCTGTTGGGCAGTGTCCTAGGCACTGAGGACACACACCTAGCTAAAATATAATTTCTGGCCTCTATTGTTTTTGGCTGCCCTAGAGAAGGGAGGGCCTTAGCTGAAAACTCCCATTCTGGGGAAGGGCAAGCAATATAAAATGGCAGTTAAGAGACTAGGATTTAAAGACAGAGCTTGATTGGAATACTGGCTCTATTTCTCAGTACCTGTGTGGCCTTGATAAATTAACTTTTCTGGTCATAAATTTTCTAGTGTAAAAAAGAGAATAATGATTGTTTATGAGATGCAGTTTGTGTGAAGGTGAAATGAAACAGTCCATATACAGTGGCTTGCACATCATTACCATGGAATGAGTATCACTTCCCATGATCAAACCTTAGCAAGTTCCTCTCTGCTTGCCAAGTCTCCAGGCTAATAGGAAACCAAGATGTGCGTGCCGTGGAGTCAATCTGAGAGTATGAGGGAATGACAACAATGAAAACAACATTCTTGGGTCAGGCCTGGTGGCTCACACCTGAAACCTTAGCACTCTGGGAGGCTGAGGAATGTGAATCACCTCAGCTCAGGGGTTCGAAACCAGCCTGAGCAAGAGTTAGACCTCTGGCTCAACTAAAAAAAAAAAAAAAATAGAAAGAAAACTACCTGGGTGTTGGGGCAGGCATCTATAGTCCTAGCTTCTTGGGAGGCTGAGGCAAGAGGATCACTTGAGCCTGGGAGTTAGAGGTTGCTGTGAGCTATGATGCTACAGTACTCTACCCAGGGCAACAGTATGACTCTGTCTCAAAATAAATAAATACATAAAAATTCTCTGATCCATGTTCTATAGTTCTCACATTGGGCTCCAGGTGATAGGAAGAAATGGAGCACGGAAAAAAAAAATATCAGAGAGGAGGAGTAGACTCAATCATGGAACTTGTTTTGTCATTATTAGACCAAGTACTACTTTGTGTCTTATTGGTTAAGTGGCATGCAATAGAGAAATGACCATCAAAAAGGAAGTGGGAGAATGTAATGAATTGGGGCCTTTTAAGAAAGAAAGTATATTCAGATGGGAAATTTTTTTAAAAAGTAGTCAACTTATAATGAATTCCAAAAAGTAACATGCTTTTTGAAGTACCTTTCATAGACTATGTCATTCTTCATAATGAAGAATAACAGCCTAATCAACTATCCCTGTTTCATGACAGCACACAGAGAGGTTAAGAAATGTTTCCAAGGTCAAAACAAGTTATCCAAGATTTGGATTGAAACCCAATCTGTCTGCAGAGCCAGCTCTTTAACTATTGCAATATTTTGCCTCCAGTCCTATTAGGGGAAATGTAACCTAGAGTCAGAGACAAAAGTTAACCAGACAGAAGGGAAGCCATGTCACTTGGTCACATGGCTTGGTCTTTTTGAGGAACTATTCATGTAGTAGCTCTTCTTGCTTAGTAAAAGACTTTGAGAGTTCTCATCTTATTCTGTCTGCATATGTCCCAGTGGCCTAGAAAATTTTGTGACTTTTTGTTATATGTTTGAAATTTATTTTTCTTTTACAATCTTACTGAGATAGACTTCACATGCCATAAAATTCTCCCATTTAAAGTATATACTTCATTGGGTTTTAGTATATACACAGGGTTGTGTACCTTAACCACAGTCACTTTTAGAACATTTTATCATCCGCAAAAGAAAGCCTGTATCTATTAGCACTCATTCACCATTCCTCCTTCCTGCAGCCCCTGGCAACAACTAATCATACTTTTTTCCTGTATGAATTTTCTTATTTTGGACATTTCACATGTGATATCATCACATAATATGTAGTCTTTTGTGACTGGCCACTTTCACTCAGAGTACTGTTTGTATAAGGTTCATAAGGTACTTCTATATTATAGTATGTATCAGTATTTACTTTTTAATTGCCAAATACTGTGTCATCTTATGGATATACAAGATTTTGTTTGTCCATTCCAGTTGATGTGTATTTTTATTGTTTTTACTTATTGGCAATTATGAAGAATGCTGCTATGAACATTTGTGTACATGTTTTTATATAGACATGTGTTTTCATGTTTATTTTGAATGTGAATGTTTCACATTTATTTTGAAATAATTTCAAATAACAGAAAAACTGTATGAACCCTCATATCCTTTTTACTGAGGTTCCTCAATTTTTAATATGTTACCACATCTGTTTTTACTTCATATATACAAAGTCTAACAATTGGGTTTGTGAACTTGCCACTGTCCACTTACGTTGGCAGTACTGTACAAACAATGTAGTAAGGTTTCATAACTTTGGTATGTCAGTGTCTCACAGCTGTGTTCATGTTGACATGTGGTGGTGTCTTGCAGAGTGGCATTCACTATTGTGTTTTTGTGTGCAATCACAAAAATGTCAGAGCTTGAATTAGAGCAACAAACAAACATTGTTAAATTGCTTGTTAAACTTGGCAAGAGTTGAAGTAAAATTGGGGATGTTAGTTCAAGTTTATTGGGATAATGCCATGAAGAAAACAACAGTGTACAAATGGACTAAACATTTTTCTGAGGGGAGAGAAGGTATCGCTGAGGAAGAGAGGTCAAGGCAACAAGCAGAATTGATCAAAACATTGCAAAAATTTGTCAAAGTGTGCATTGAAATCACTAGCTAACTATGAGAAGCATAGCAGACCAAGTAAACATTGATGGAGAAACAGTTAGGAAAATAAATTGAAATCTTGGTCAATAACTCATGGCTCTTGCATTGTGGCAATGCACCAGCTCACACAGCACTGTCTATGTGGGAATTTTTAGCGAGAAAAAAAAATACTATATTGGGGTGGCACCTATAGCTTGGTGGGTAGGGTGCTGGCCCCATATACCCAGGGTGGTGGGTTCAAACTGAGCCCCGGCCAAACTGCAACAAAAAATAGCCAGGCATTGTGGTGGGTGCCTGTGGTCCCAGCTACCTGGGAGGCTAAGGCAGGAGAATCACCTAAGCCCAAGAGCAGGAGGTTGCTGTGAGCTGTGACACTACAGCACTCAACCAAGGGTGACAAAGTGAGACTCTGTCTCTTCAAAACAAAACAAAATAAAACTATATTGGAACACACTTAACTCACCTAATCTGGCCTCCAGTGACATTATCTTTATCCAAAGATAAGGGAAATAATGGAAGGAAGGGATTCTGATGACATCAGGACATCAGTGGTAATATGGCAACAGCTCTGATGGCCATTCCAGAAAGAGTTCCAAAATTGCTTTGAAGGGTAGAGTAGGCTTTGGCATCAGTGATTTTCTTCCCAAGGAGCGTACCTCAAAAGTGACGACCATAGCAACATTCCCCAATAAGGTAGATAGTACTTTTTCTAGGATGAGTTTGTGAACCTAATTGTCACACCGCATGTATACTATATGGTTTTGTTGTTATCTTGAATTTTTTGTGATAATGTGATAAAAAAAAAACTGCCAACTTAATACCTAATCACTCCTAAATGTCCACAGACCAGTGTTTGTTCATGACTAAACTCAACCCAAAAGTGTTGACAGGAAACCTGCAGAAATGAGGGTGGGCTCTTCATGGTGTATGATCAGGAGCCACATATAATGTGGTATATAATCAGGTGTCAATCCTTGTCATCAGGAGTCAGTCCTTTGATATACTTTACCAGATAAGCAAAGTTTTTATTACGATGATGTCAAGGATTGACACCTGATTATATACCACTTTCCCATAAAATCATCATTTTTTCTTTTGTACTTTTTAAATATTTTGTGGGGAGATACCCTGAGATTGTACCAGTATCCTGTCCTTCATTAAGCCCTTACCTATCAGCCTTAACATTCATTAATGATTAAATCACTCACTATAATGATGATGGTCAAATAGTGATTTTCTTTGTTTTGTTTTTTTTTTTTATACAGAGTCACTATGTCACCCTCAGTAGACTGCAGCAACTTCAAACTCTTGGGCTCAAGCCATTCTCTTGCCTCAGCCTCCCAAGTAGCTGGGACTATAGGCGCCCACCATAATACACGGCTATTTTTTTGTTGCAGTTGTCATTGTTGTTTATCTGGCCCAGGCTGAACCCACACAGCCTCGGTGTATGTGGCTGGCACCATAACTGTGCTACGGGCACCAAGCCCAAATAGTAATTTTCTTAACATCATCATTTCTTCTTCACTTACTAGATAGTATTTTAATGTAAGAAATTCCTTTCTCCTCTTTTATCTATTCACTTATTGATCTCAGTATAGACTCATGGATTTCTATTTTATTCAGTGGATTGCAGTGACTCTTATGGTTATTTATTTTCATGCACAAATTGTACTAAATTTGGCTAGCAGGTGCCCCTTTGAGTTGATTTACTAGGCTTACCTTGTATTTTTCCTGCCTTAGCTCCAGAATCAGCCATTTTTCCAAGGAGCTCTGATTTCTTTTGGTGGAAGATAGTATTTAAAAATCAAGATCTAGGATCCCAATGTGTTCATTGCTACTGGAATGTGTATATAAGAAATGTGTATATGTGTGTGTGTATGTGTATATCATACATATCTATTTCTATATTCATCTCTAAATATGTTTAAGAACCATGAGTTTATCCACACTAATACAATTGACTTCAATCTAGCACCTCTGGATACTTCCAAGCCTTTCCCTAATCTATAATTTTTAATTCCCTCTGACAGTGAAAGACCAAACTTTCATCTATACATTTTTTATATATTTTGACTTCCTTTTACATTGTATTTACCTATTTGCTTGACACCCTCCCCCACCTCCATGCAATGATCTCCCAGCCACACTGGCTGCTTCCTTAGCCTACTGCCTCGATAGCTCTTTTCCCAGAGTGTCATGTATTTGACCATCATCCAAATGCCATCTATTTGGCACACCACTACCACCAGTGGTTGTCAATTCTCCCCATACTGAATAATATACATTCTGTGCCATTCCAACCAAAATTCCAACAGGAACTCAAGGAGCCTTCTAAAATACATAAAAAATGTAAAGATCTATGAATAATTATGTCAGTTTTAAAAAAGGAATCGTAAAGAAGGGAATGTTAGACACAGAGATAAGCAGCCTGGATCTTCCTTCAGGGAAGAAATTGCCACCCAACTTCTGGGAATGTGGTTGGTACACAGCCTCCAGCTGTCAGCTGCTAAGAACAGCACGGCCCACAGTCATATCCTGCCCTAGCTACTGGGTTATAGTGACTGAGGGTGGTCAGGCTGTAAGAGCCTGGCCGTCACAGCCTGATGCAGAACACTCTGGTGGTGATTAATACTTGCTCTAAAGTGCTTCAGTGAGTTGGCCGAGGCTTTGTAGAGATGAATCTTAGTTTTATTACTTTCTCTATTCAATTCTGCTTCTTCCCTTTCCCTTTCACCAGTACCAATTGCTAAGAAACCTTTTGTATCTGGTAATGGCGAATCTTATGTGTCAACTTCACTAGGCCACCGGATGTCCAGATATCTGATTGAAGATTATTTTTGGATATGTTTATGAGGGCGTTTCTAGAAATTATTAGCATTTGAATTAGTAGAATGAGTAAATTAGATGGCTGTCCCCAATGTGAGTGAGCATTATGCAATCCATTGAGGGTCTGAATAGAGAACAAAGAGGTAGAGGAAGGTTGAATTCACCATCTGCTTGAGTGTATGAGTTGGCAAATTTATCTCCTACGCTCAGCACTCTTGCTTCTCAAGCCTTCAGTTCCAGACTGGAAGCTGTACTGTTGACCCTCTGGTATTCCACAGCCTCCATAATTGTATAAACCAATTCCTTACAATAACTCTCATTTTAGATACATACTCTCTTTGTTCTGTTTCTCTGTAGGACTCTGACTAATATGCATCTCAAAGTTCGTCTCAGCTTCTGCTTCTAAAGAACTTCATATGACAAGGAGGGATTCACTCTTCATAATATCTACTGGATATTATGATATGAAACCATAGTAATAAAGTTACCATGGTGCTAGTATAGGAAGAGGAAGATCACAGAGAATAATAGCTTTGCAATCTAGGTGTGGGAGCAACTTTGTAAACTGGATCCCCCAGAAGATTAACTACATATTAAAGAAGGATTTTATGACATCAAAGTTCATGGTCTATAAAGGACACCATAGATTCAATTTAACAGATGCTTGACAGACTAGGAGAAAGTATTTGCAACATCTAAAACCAATAAGAAGGCTCAGCACCCATAGTTCAGCAGTTAGGGTGCCAGCCACATGCAATGAGGCTAGCGGGCTTGAATCTGGCCCAGGCCTGCCAAGCAACAATGACAACTACAACAAAAAAATAGCCAGGTGTTGGTTGTGGCTCATGCCTACAGTCCCCAGCTACTTGAGAGGTTGAGGCAAGAGAATTGCTTAAGCCCGAGAATTTAAAGTTGCTGTGAGCTGTGATGGCACAGCACGCTACCAAGGGTGACATAGTGAGATTCTGTCTCAAAAAGTAATAAATAAATAAAACCAATAAGGAATTAATATCTAAATATACAAGGAAATATTTGAAGTCAAGAGAAATACAGGCTTGGTGCCTATAGCTTGAGCAGCGAGGACACCAGCCACATATACCAGAGCTGGTGGGATCGAATCCAGCCCAGGCTTGCCAAACAACAATGACAACTACAACCGAAAAAAAAAAAAATAGCTGTTGCAGGCACCTGTAATCCCAGCTACTTGGGAGGCTGAGGCAAGAGAATTGCTTAAGCCAAGAGTTGGAGGTTTCTGGGAGCTGTGATGCCATAGCACTCTACCCAGGGCAACAGTTTGAGGCTCTGTCTCAAAAAAAAATATACAGGCTTGGTGCCTGTGGCTCAAGTGGCTAAGGCACCAGCCACATACCGCTGAGCTGGTGGGTTTGAATCCAGCCTGGGCCAGCCAAACAACAATGACGGCTGCAACCAACAAATAGCCAGGCGTTGTGGTGGGCGCCTGTAGTCCCAGCTACTTGGGAGGTGGAGGCAGGAGAATCACTTCAGCCTAGGAGTTGGAGGTTGCTGTGAGCTGTGATGCCACAGCACTGTACCCAGGGTGACAGCTTGAGGCTCTATCTCAAAAAAAAAAAAAAAATACAGCTGGACAAGGTGGCTCACACGTGTAATCCTAGCACTCTGAGAGGCAACAGTGGGTGGATTGCCTGAACTTAAGAGTTCGAGACCAGCCTGAACAAGAGCGAAACCTTGTCTCTACTAAAAATAGCAAAAAAACTAGCTGGGCATTGTGGCAGATGCCTGTAGTCTCAGCTACTCAGGAGGCTGAGGCACGAATTTGCTTAAACCCAGGAGTTTGAGGTTGCTGTGAGCTGTCACTCCATGGCACTCCTACCTAGGCAACAGAGTGAGACTGTTTCAGAAAAAAAAAAAAAAAAAAAAGGAAAAAAAAATATGGATAATCCAACAGAAAAATAGAAAAAGTATAATCAGGAAATCCAAAGGTGAGAAAACCACATAGCCTACAGGTGTATAAAGAAATGCTCAGTTTCACTAGTGATCAGAGAAACACAAAAGATGAATTCAAGATGATTTCAATTCAAAAGAAGATGAATTCAAAAGTGGACAAGGTTGTTGAGAAGCAGGAATCCTTATGTCAGTATGTGAACAGACAGAGCTACCTGAAGAATAGCCTAGCTGTACAGATCTATATAGATTCCAAGATCCAGGCTCTTAGATCCTTGAGCAAGAATTCAAATTCCAGTAGTTTATTTGGAAAGTGATTCCAGGAAACGTCACTGGGAAGTGAGAAGGAAGATAATTAATGATGCATTATTGAGCAAATTTTACTGTAGGCACTGGTTCCTTTCTGGGGAACTCTAAGACACTATAGAACTGGCTCAGATGAACCCACCTGAGGGGTGAGGGAGAAAGGGTATTTATACATAAATCCCCTCAGTCATTGGATGAGAACTATGCAGAGTCCAGAGAAGGATTAGTTTCAAAGCACTTTTGTATACTCTGCTCCTGGGCAGAGCAGACTCAGAGGAACAACCCTGTAAACACCAAGATACAGATATTACCAGATAGAAGTCTGTGCAGCTCTCTGTACAGAAATGGTGAGGTCTGAGGGCATGATGAAGCCTATGTTGGGAGAAGGGCTGGAGTGGCAATGGGAAATAAAAGTGAAAAATAAGAAAAAAGATTCCTTTTATAGAGCAATAATGATCATGTACATAAACTGAGTAATTAACTCTGTACCTGAAATTTTTTAGAAATGTATTTTATTCATCTAATTAATTAATACCAGTTATTTCACTCAACTATCCTCTCACAATATGAGTGGTAAGTTACCTCTATTTGCTTGAAAATATAGTTCTCCTCCTTCCCCTGTTTTCTCATAATGGCTCTGTCCATACAATTAGGAACCATTCAAAGAAACAGCAGAAATACACTCACAACATGTGGGGTACTTCTTCTTCTCCACTCACAATACTTAACTAGCTTCTGCCAGATTTTCTCCTTGGAATTTAATTCCCACATCTGGCTTTAGGAATTTATGATCATCTCCAAATTTGAGGGTAAAAGCAAAACCCAAAGAACAGAAACCATCTAAAGCTAGCTTAAATTGTTGGGAAGTGGGATTAAGGTGAAGGTACACAAACAAAACACAGCTGGAAAGCCAAAAGGTAGGAGGTCATACGAGCATATGACAGTCTCTCTGCTTCAGTGTCCAGTTCCTGGTGGACAGCAGAAATGGCAAACAGAACAACGACAAAAAACAAGACCATCAGGCAAAGCAAAGTACTCCAAAACTAGATCCTCAGCTCCATCACATTTATGGGGATAGCCTTTTACTTGGATTCTGCCGTCCTTTGTAGGAATTGGAAGCAGCCTTGACGTTGCTCTGGATACAGTCACAACAAACCTTTATTCCACTCCTCATAAAATTTACCATCTGCACAATTTATTTGGAAATCATCTACTGACATGTGAGACATCATCTGTGATGGTCTTGAGCTTTTGTTAAAATTGTATACTGCTCATCAGATTGCCACACTTAGTTTTCCCAAAGTAGAATATAAGCTATTTAAAGATAAATATGTCCAGTCTGGCATAGATCTTTCAGCAGCCAAAGCTATCATAAGAAAAGGGCCTCTCAATAGATAACAAAAGTTTGAGGAGTAGTTCTGCATCATCTATTTTGTGTCTAAATATCATGTCTTCTCCTTCTCTTACATCTCCCAACTGTCTCCTTATTCTTCTATCATTCTCCTACCTTAGCCCACATATTCACAAACTTGGCTCTTCCTTCACTCCATGGGTTGAATCCCAGACTCAGTACATACCTAATTCCTCTGAGCCTCAGTTTGCTTGTAAGTAAAACAAGGCTAATAATAGTACCTACATCAAAGAATTGTCATGAGGATTAAATAAGATAATTCATGGGAATCATTTATCTGTCTGGCCAATCAACATTGATACTGCTTTTTCAGTAATTTATTCACAAACGAATTTATGAATTATTCATAACCGATGGGCCCTTCCTCCTCCACAAAGATGCTAAAACACTCCCTAAAACCTAACCCAGAGGCTCAGCACCTATAGCTCAGAGGTTACAGCGCCAGCCACATACACCGGGGATGGCAGGTTCAAGCCTGGCCTGGGCCTGCTAAACAACAATGACAACTACAATAAAAAAAAAAAAAAAGCCAGGTGTTGTGGCAGGTGCCTGTAGTCTTCACTCCGGAGGCTGAGGCAAGCGAATTGCTTAAGCCCAAGAGTTTGAAGTTGCTGTAAGCTGTGATGCCACAGCACTCTACCAAGAGCAACATAGTGAGACTCTTGTCTCAAGAAAAAAAACCCTAACCCAGAGATGCTATCCCTGAAAACCATATCACTGATGATAGACATGATTAGATCTTGGTAAAATCTTGATATTTTATCTAATTATAAAATATACATAGTCTCTTCTCCAGCATTTTCATTTCTAAGAATTTAGCCACAAGTACAAAACTATATATGTACAATGAAGTTATAAGTGTGGGAAAAATTAAAATAATTAAGCCATGATGTTTGCACTATACATATAGATCTATGCAAAGATGTAGAATAAGAACTACAATATATTTTTAAATGGCAAAATTGCATGCATAGTATAATATGGTTGGATTTAAAAAGTTAAATACATATAGGCATGGTATGTTCTGAATATGTCCCTTCAAAATTCATGTCAAAATCTAATCCCCCTACGGTGCACCTTACAAGGGTACATGTGAAATTTACTAGGTGTAGAATATAAATGTCTTAACACAATAACTAAGAAAATGCCGTGAAGGCTATGTTAACCAGTTTGATGAAAATATTTCAAATTGTACATAAAACCAGCACAGTGTACCCCATGATTACATTAATGTACATAGCTATGATT
>CAUYQV010004825.1:0-11959 GCA_963574575.1 Galagoides demidoff
TTGCCACAGAATTATGGTATCTCCTTATTCTTTTATAATAATTGTTACATGTTAGTGGCCAGATGTGCTGTCTCACACCTGTAATCCTAGTACTCTGGGAGGCAGAGGCCTGTGGACTGCTTGAGCTCAGGAGTTCAAGACGAGCCTGAGCAAGAGCAAGAGCCTGTCTCTACTAAAAATAGAAAAAAACTAACCAGATATTGTCAGCTACTCAAGAGGCTGAGGCAAGAGGATCACTTGAACCCAAGAGTTTGATGTTGCTGTGAGCTATGACACCATGGCACTCTACTCAGGGTGATAAGAGTGAGACTCTGTCTCCAAAAAAAAAATTGTTGGATGTTAACTATTTTAAAAAGAAGATTAGATTTGGAGAGTGCTTTAAGGTTCACAAAGACACTTGTAAAGGTTATTTAACTTATTATTAGAAAAACCTCCCAAAAAGTCAAAGCAGGTCACTTACGCAGAAAAGGACAGAGCCATAAACCGTTTGTTTGGCTAAAAGTTTCAGAGGTAGTGAATGGCAAAACCAGCTCTTAGAGAAAATACTTTTGTGGTATATAGAGGATGTGATCTTTTTTTTTCCAGAACATGGACAATGTTCTGCTATAATATACGAATTTATGCCACTTTTACATCCGGCAGGAGCCCCAAACATAAGGTTTTGAGGGATACCACACGAGTAGACAATGAGACCAGAACTCAATCGAACACCACTGTGTGAAAAGCTTCCCCAGGGAAGAAGAGTCAGTTCTTCAAGACCATAAATAATCAGGACACAATCTTACCATACAGACTTTTAATGCAAGCAGTGCTAGTTTCAACAGACTTGAAAGCTTCCCGCTCCAATTGCCCTGCTGGGAGGCCACCTGTAGACTCTTTCTGTAACACATCTCTGCAGCACTCATCATGCCTTGGGACTGATACACTTGTGCCAGCCACTAAGGAGCAGAGAGGGAGAAGAACACAGAGGATTTTAGTTTAGCACACAGTCTGCTGCTCTACTTCTAACACGTTCAATAAACTTTGATGAAGTTAGAAATTTTATTTAACACTCCAATAAATAAAGGAACAGTCATATTGTCCATTCTATTTGCAACAGCGTGAAGTCTAAACGTCGCCCAGGGTGGCAAGTCAGGAACAAATCAGACCGCAATGTGAAAGCAGATATATCGTGAAAATGTGAACCAGCAGAACCACCAAATGTTTGTGTGGCTGTATTAATACCCAACAAAGTAGGCTTTAAGACAAGAAATATGAAGTGATAAAGTGGGATGTTTCATAATGATAAAAGAGCCCATTCAACAGGAAGGTATAAATATTCCTACATTTGTTCCCACAACCAACAACACAGAGTTTATGAAACAAAAATTGACAGAAATGAAAGAAGGTGACAAATTCAGAATTACTATTTTTTAGCCTATTTATCTCAGCAATAATAAAAGAAATAAGACAAAAAACCAGTAAGGATACAGAATATTTAAACATAATTAACAAATCTGCTTTAATTGATATAGTTAGACTATACTCGGTAACTGTAGAATACACATTCTTTGTAAATGCACACACATTCACCAAATTTGACCATACACGGGATCATGAAAAGAAAACCCTCAATAAATTTCAAAGGACTAAAATCATATGAAGTATGTTCTGATCAAGTAGAATTAAACTAGAAATCAGTTTAATTTCTAGAAAGGTCCCTAGAAAATCTCCATATTAGAAACCATGCAACATGCACAATGATACGAGGAGTCAGAAATTCTGATGGAAATCAGAAAACATTTTGGGAAAAAAAAAGAAAACATTTTGAAATAAATGACAATGGAAGCAATAAAATGTTGTAGGGTACATATATTAGAGTAAGAAGAAATTCCACTTCAAGGGATAAAAAATAACTTCAAAGGAGTAAAAAAAAACCCAAGGAGAGAAAAGAAAATAACAAAAAAAACTTACTAACAAGTGAAGAAAGTAATAAATAAAATCAACAAAATAAAAACTTGGTTTTTGGAAAAGATTAATGAAAACTGCTAAAGTTACCAAGAGAAAAATGAGAAAATAACAAACTACAATTACAGAAGGAAAGGGGAAAAGTCATTCTAGAGAAGAGAGCACGGACAATCTACACCAATAAACCTGAAACTGGACCACACTAGACAGATTCTTTGCAACTTACCAATGCTAAGAAAACAGGACATCTTAGTAAGCCTGTGTCTATTAAAGAAATTTAGGTCATAATTTTAAACTTTCTGAAAAAACTCCTGGTCTAAATGGCTTCAATGGTGAATTCTTCAAATAGTTAAGAACAATATGATGCCACTCTTACACAAAATCTTTCAGAAAATAAAAAAGGAGTAACAACATAGATATCAAGACCTAACAAAGACCTATGGAAAAGAAAAATTATAGGGCAATTTCTTTCATAAATATAGACATAAAAATTCTAAACAAGGTATTAGCAAATTCAACATATAAAAAGGATAATACATCATGATCAAGAAGGGCTTATTCTAAGAATTCAAAGTCACTTTAACATTTGAAAATCAAGGTAATTTACCACATTAACAGAAGGAAAAAAAGGACCATCCTAGTAGACGCCCCAAAAAGTATTTGATGAAACTCAAAACCCACTTGTTATAAAAACCAGAAAACTTTCTCAACAAATTCAGCACAGAACTTGCTTAACCAGATAAAGATATTTATATGAACCTACAGCAAACACCATATTTAATAATGAAACAGTTAAGGCTCTCTACTTGAGGTAAGAATAAGAATGTATATTTATCACCGCTCTTATTTAACATTGTATTAAAGGTTACAGACAGTGCAATAAGGCAAGAAAAAAATTAATATGTAAATACTGGGAAGAAAAAAGTAAAACTTTATTATTCAGAGGGGAATACTATACTCTAGTGTATATAATGCACACTTTTGTGCCCACATTTTTTAGGAAAAAATAAAGATGTGCTTTATACGTGGGTAGGGCAGCTTAGGAACACCTGGAATCTCCAGGCACATGGAGTTTCAGTCCAGAAGGTACAGGATCTGGTGGGAGAGGGTTAGACCCACCTCTGCCAGGTGCCGCAATGAAGGCTGGTGTAGGGGCTAGCAAGGCATGTTGCATCCCTGAGGGGTGAAGGATAAGGTCTGAGGCCTGAGGTCTGGTTGCACAGAGGGGATGGGGGTCTCTGTGCAGGGACCAAGGACCCACCTGGCTGTCCACAGGCTAAGTGGCCTCAGAAACTTCCACCCCACTAGCCAAACATGAGGCTATTTCAGCCATGGTCCCTGATGAAGCAGGCAGAGTGGTGTGAGCTCATGTTTACCAGAGGACATTAGCTTTCCCCAGATGTCAGTCCTGGCCAAGAGCTGGCCATTTTCTCAAAGAGGGCTTTTTTTGAAAGTTTGGGCCAAAAATGTGGGTGCACATTATATATGAGAACACATTTTACGTGGCAAAATATGATAATTGTCTATGTATAATATCCAAAACCGTCTCAAAGAAAATGAATTTACTACGTTTTCTGGAAGGTCAATATATAAAACTCAACAGCATTTCTAAATGTTTGGAGGTAATATCTGAAAAAAAATAACCCACTTATAATGGAACAAAGAAAATACCAAATACTTAGAAATAAATTTAACATAAAAATGTAAAAGACCACTAGGTTGAAAACTGCAAAATACTGCTAAAATGTTAAACTTAGTAAAACTGGGAAATATATCACATCCATGAATAGAAAGATTCAGCAGAGTATCACTTTGTCAGTTTTCCCCAATTAAACTATATAGTCCACAATCTCAAACAGGATCCCAGTAGGGCTTCTGTGCATTTGTGTGAGAATTAACAAATTTACAGCAATGCCCCTGATCCATGATTTTTCCATACAATACAATAAGTTAGTTTGAGAAAGAGAAAGGCCATATTTACATAACTTTTACTATAGCACATTGTTATAATTATTCTACAACTAGATCACTGGAAAAGAACAGATCCTAAAAGACCCACACACAGAATTGGCTGATTTATGACAAAGGTCTTACTGTGACTGGGTGGGACTGAACATCCAAATGGGAAAAAAGTAAACTTTAGCTCTTGAAATAGTCACAAAGATTAATCCAGGATAAATTGTAGGACTAAATATAAAAATTAAAACAATAAAATTTCTAAAAAAAAGGTAAAAAATCTTCATAGACTTGGAATAAGCAAAGTGTTCTTGAATAGAATATCCAAAAAAAGCGTTAACCATGTAAGAATTATGAATTATACTTTGTTAAAATTGAGAACTATTCATAAAAAAATAATATTAAGTACTAAGGCAAGCCACAGGTATGAGAAAATACCTGTAATACAACCCCAAAGTGTGTTTACATCCAGAACATATAATAAATACCACTAATTCAGTAAGAAAGAAAGAAATATCCCATTGTGCAAAGCACCTCAAAAGAGACTGTCCAATAGGAAAAGTGTCCTGACATCATTAGGCACCAGGCAAATGCAAGTTAAAGCCACTGGACAATATTACCTACATATCCACCCAAATCGGGAAAACCAGCACTGGCCATCTAGCAACACCAGCATTGGGAACGCTCCTGTGTTTTCACTGCTGGTGCAAGAATAATCTGGTACAACCATTTTGGAAAACCGTTTGGCAAGACCTGCTAACACATATATACATACCCTGCGACTGACCCACCAAAAGACATACCCAAGGACAGGCACAGCAGCATTATTTATAAAAGCCAAAACTTAGAAATGATACAAAAGTTCATTACCAGTGGAATGAACAGATATTACAGTTCATTCATTAAAAAAAAAGGGAAAGTTTACGGCCACATGAAACAACGAAATGAACTGCAGACATGATGTTTGGTCAAAGTAACCAGATATAAAAGAGTACTCCATTTATTTACATGAAGTTCAAAAATAGGCAAATTGCCACAGGAGGGACAGGAGTCAGAAGCTAGGTTTCCCTTTTGGGGGTTGGGCAGGAGGAAGATCAAGGGGGAGGGGCATAGGGAGGCAGTTAGGTTCTGTATCTTCCTACGTGTAGTAGTTAAACATATAAACACACGTAAAAGTTTAATGAATGGCACTTTTCAGATTTCCACACTTTATAGTCTCATGAATTATATAATATAGAAGAAAACACACTTACGTGTGCAATCTCTGAAGGCTTTACTTATTATATAATTTATCTTTCAATTCTTTCCTTTCAGTTTAACAAGGTATTTCTCCCCTTGATAAAGAATACAAAATCACAAGATTTATCAAATGGCAAACTTACTCTAAGACGGGAAAAAAAAGCCACCATTTTTATTAAAGGATTAGAGTAAAACGAAGTCTTACCTTGTAAAATCCAACTAGTTTATGCCATTAGATTATTTCTTTTTGTTTTTTTCTTTGCAGTTTTTGGCCGGGGCTGGGCTTGAACCCACCACCTCCAGCATATGGGGCCAGTGCCCTATTCCTTTGAGCCACAGGCACTGCCCTATGTTTTTAATTATCTAAAGCAAGGGTATTAAAAATCTGATATAAGGAACATGTGAATAAAAACCAAATTGTAGTTAAAAAAAAAACTTCAACAAAGTCTACACTAAAAGTTTTTTGGGAAGGAAAATATAAGAAATTGAATAAAATAATTATGTGCTTCTTTGTATTTTAATATCAGTAAGAACAAAGCACATATGGACCACTGTGTATTTGTCATCTTGGATAACCAGCACCAGCTCAAAGTGTCAATCCTAAAATATCTATTTTGAAAAGCACTAAATACGGCTCAGCGCCTGTGGCTCAATCGGCTGAGGCGCCAGCCACGTACACCTAAGGTGGCGGGTTCGAATCCCCAGCCCAGGCCTGCCAAACAACAATGATGGCTGCAACCAAAAAAAAAAAAAAAAATGGCCGGGCGTTGTGGTGGGCGCCTGTGGTCCCAGCTACTTGGGAGGCTGAGGCAGGAGATTCGCTTGAGCCCAGGAGTTGCAGGTTGCTATGAGCTGTGATGCCATGGCACTCTACCCAGGGAGATAGCTTGAGGCTCCGTCTCAAAAAAAAAAAAAAAAAAAAAAAAGAAAAGCACTAAATACAAGTTACCTGGAAAGTAGCTAGGGAAAAACTACACACACCTATCTAAAGCAGAGTTAAACATTATTATAATATTCCTACTATAAAATGTTTACAACACTTCTTTAGCTCTTCTACATCACCCATGTAAAGGACAGCATTTTCACCATTATTTTAAATCAAGAAAATTTATAATTAAGAATGCTCTGAAGCATTGTAGTAGCAGGTTCTAAATTAGTATTTAATTTCCTCAGTTCATCTAACAATATACCCTTTTACATCCTAGAATTGAGGGGCATGTGGTAAGACTAAAAGCATGACAAACAAACATGAAAAACATCCCTGCCCTCAACTAACATCACAGAGTATTTTAGCTCCCGACTCAAGTAAGAAGGAGAACTCACCTGCCATGCCGGGACTGAGGTTGAGTTGGACGCCACTGTTCTCTGTAGCTCTTCAAGGGCAGCGTCTGGGAGTGGCTTCTGGGACTCCAGGAGTGCTTTACACTGGACTTGTCTCAAAAGTAAGATGACAGCTGGCTGTTCAGGGTTACTTTTTAAATTCTAAAAATTAAACCCCAAATACAAATACATCAAATGGGCTCTTAGATATTAAATGTGAAAGGCAATTAAGCTATTCTCCATGTTGGGAAAAAACTTTGAATTTAAAACCTTTCCTTATAAACAACCACAAAAACTCAATGAATAAAACACTCAACAACTTAGGAATACCAAACCCTACATTTCCTTTAAATAATATTTAAAATCAATAATGCTATTCCTGTGGTTTATATGTTATTTTCTTTCTTAACCTCTTAAAATATTTGCTGCATGTCTTTCTTCCAGGCACAGACTTCTCAGGCAGTGGGAATAAGAGAAATGACCCACTTTCCCATTACCCTCAGCTATTACTTATACCCTAAAATAAATAAATAAATAAATAAATAAATGTATGTGTATCCTTCCATACAAATACAAAAGAAGTTAAAGAAAAAAATCATCCAAGAAGTCCTTCCACTACTGTTTTAAATATTCTTCTTTATTGCTTGTCCCGCAATAGCATATTCTTTGTTTTTACTCATTAGATCATAGTCTTCAATGTATTTTAAAAATATATTTAACTGTTTTCTTCTAAGTAAGAGACTGAAATAATAAAATGACAAGAAAAAATTCATAAAGTAACACTTACTCTATCAGAGAATACATAGCAACTATCATTTTATGCTTAGGAAAAGACCAGCATGTAATACCCTACCCTGAACTTCTCTCAAGTGGAATTCCTTAAATAAAGGAAAACATTTTATTCTGCCTTTCACAGAATTCAAGGACCAAAGGAATTTTCAAAGGTCCATTTTTTCTTTCTCTTAAAAATTTATATTTATCCTTCAAAAAACATTTCTGGAAAGACAACATAAGCAAACACAATCTTCCTGGTAAGCATTCATGAAATATGTTTCAAGAAAAGTTATGTTTAAATCTCCTTAACTATTAAATTATTTCTAGTAGGTCTACAAAACTGATCCCTTCATTCAATAAATATTTACTGAGCCCCTGCTATGTCCTAAGCAAGGCAGTAATAATTTACTCACAGAGGTTGTGAGCATAGAGCCCTACAATCCTGGCCCATAAACATTGACTACTAAGTGGTGCCAGGCACCCATTCAATAATTTCCATGATCATCCAGAACTTTAGAAAAATGAAGGGACGTTGGAAAATATAGTTTTCTGAAGGGAAAAAAATCAAAGGGAAATATTACCTCCCTAAAAACAAATGTAGATTTTAAAAGACCTATATTAAGAGCTTGAGCCCCAGAGTTTGACAAATATAAGTTCGAATCACAATTCTATCCATTCTAATTGTGAGTTCCTGCAAAAATTTCTTAACTTTTTTAACCCTTAGTTTCCTCAACTATAAAAACAGGAATAATAAATAACTACATCAGAGGACTGTTGGGAAGTTCAAATAAAAAATACTAAATATAGTGGCTGGCTTGTAGCAAGTACAGTAATCAATGTTGGTTAGGCTGGACTTGGTGGCTCATGCCTGCAATCCTAGCATTCCAGGAAGCCAAGGAAGGCTGATTGCTTGAGCTCAGGAGTTTAGATAAGCCTGAGCAGGAAGGAGACCCTGTCTCTACTAAAATTAGAAAATCAGCTGGGTATGGTAATGCACACCTGTAGTCCCAACTACTCAGGAGGCTAAGGCAAGAGAGTTGCTTGAGCCCAAGAGTTTTAGATTGTTGTGAACTATGACAGCACAGCACTCTACCCTGAGGCAAGAGAGTTGGGACTCTGTCTAAAAAAAAAAAAAAAAAAAATGAAATAAAATAAATGTTAATTACTACCACCATAATCACCATCATCTCTAGGTAACATGCACTCCATTTTTTAAGTTATTCGCCAAGTAGGACAAGAGCCTAAGAATTTCAGTGCACACCCCATAACAATACCTTTGTGCAGAGAGCCTCAGCCTCGGATACTTTTCCAGTGTCTATCAGACCAGTGACCGCTTGTGAGAGAGACCACATTTCAAGAGACCGGTTGTAATTCTCAAAGGATTCTTTGCCTTTAACTGTAAACCCAAAACGTTAATGTTATCATACTTTCTTTCTTCTGCAATTTATATTGTGTTCTCTCAGAGGAGTATCTAGTTACAAAAAATACTACAATTATAGACTTTTCATGCATATGCAATTTTTAAAACTTACATGTACCAGCGGAATACCACAGACTATGCTGACATTACACAGGTTTCTAGAAAGTTTCATGGTAGGGGTATTTGTGACTAAATAAATGAAAGCCTCACATACTTGCGAGGGGGGCATTTTGAAGGTGACCACAGTGGCACTTGGCAACGAGGCATGCAGCACCCCCTTACTGGAGGAGTCTGCAAAATTAATCATCAGAACTTGTACCTTTAAAAAATCACTGAATCTACAGTAACAATGAAAAAAATTCATTGAAAGTAATTTAAAGATTCACTGCCATATAACAGATATAAAATAACCTGTGCTATCAAAATCACATATTTGGTAAGTTCTCACATAAGTATATGTCAGGGAACCATCCCCACAACCCAGATCGTGAGCGTACTCAGCATTATCCTAAGTCCCTCCTGCCTTCTGGGATCACTCTTCTCTTCCCATCCATGCTCTCTTACGCCTCTGCCCCAGATGGCTTCTTATCTGTATTTTGTACCAGATTAGAAAGTACCAGTTTGCACTTTCTCAAATTTCACAGGTGGAATCATATAGTATAAACTCTGTCTGGCATCTTTCACAGGTATTAAATGGTGAATTGTATTCATTTT
Organism: Galagoides demidoff; assembly: GCA_963574575.1. Lineage (NCBI taxonomy): Eukaryota > Metazoa > Chordata > Mammalia > Primates > Galagidae > Galagoides > Galagoides demidoff. The sequence goes on from CAUYQV010004825.1 coordinate 9,371, forward strand.
CAAATGTTAAAGCAACCTTGCATTCCTGACCTAAACTCCACTTGATCATAACATAAAATCTTTCCTATGTGTTGTTGGGTGTAAATTACTAGTTTTGTTATTAATTTCTCCATCTATATTCATGCATGATGTTGTCCTATAGTTTTCTTTCTTATAACGTCTTTGCCTAGTTTCAACATTAGGGTAATGCTGACTTCATGGAAGATGTCAGAAGTATTAACATGTCTTTGATTTTCTGAAAGTATTTGTGTACAATTGTTATCATTTTTTTCTTAAATGTCTGATAAAATTCACTACTGTCAGTTTCAAGATAGCTGACCAGGCCAGGTGTGGTGGCTCCTACCTGTAATCCCAGTACTTTGAGGGAAGACAGAAAGATCACCTGAGCCCAGGAGTTTGCAATCAGTCAGGACAACATAGCAAGAACTCTGTCTTTATCAAAAATTAAAAAATTAGCCAAGCATAATTGCATGTGCCTATGGGACTAACTATTTGAGAGGCTGAAGCAGGAGGCTCCCTTAACCCCAGGGGTCCACGCTCACAGTTGAGCACAGCTGCAGCCATGCACTCTAGCCTGGGCAGCAGAGTGAGCAAGACACTGTCTCTAAAATAGAAACATTTTCAAATGGCAAATAGATTCATCAGGTACTCAACCTCTTCCATAGAGAAGAAGCAAAACAGCAAGAAAACAGCCACATTTTGGATAGATCATCTCATAGAGAACACTGGAATACAAAAGAAGTGATGAGGCTCTGCGCCCATAGCACAGTGGTTACGACACCAGCCACATACACCCAGGCTGGTGGATTCAAACCCAGCCCGGGCCAGCTAAACAACAATGACAACTGCAACAAAAAAATAGCCAGGTGTTGTGGTGGGTGCCTATAGTCCCGGCTACTTGGGAGGCTGAGGCAAGAGAATTGCTTAAGCCCAAGAGTTTGAGGTGGCTGTGATCTGTGATGCCACAGCACTCTACTGAGGGTAACATAGTGAGACTCTGTCTCAAAAAAAAAAAAGAAGTGATGAGAAGCACCAAGAGCAAGGAAGGAGAGGGAAGTGAGGCGGCCTGCTCAAGACCAGCCCAGGGTCAGCCTAGAAAGGCTCTCCAGTGCCTGGAAACGGTAACTGAGGGATACCCAGCTGCCCACATTCCTGGTGTGGACTCTGACAATCCCACATAGGAGAGTCCCTGGACCCTTGTGGGCCCCAAGACTAACGGAAGGGAGCTGCCTGAAGACGACACAGGCACTGTCCCCGAGAGGGAGCTCAGGCTGACTCCCACAAACCCCAACTCCTATGAAGCGACAGCACAGCACAACTGGGACAGCCCTGCCTCCACCAGATGGCATGCTACTGGGATCCCCACAGCTTCTGCCTCTCCACACCCAGTACCCCGCTGATAGACACTGTGGGCTGCAGCAATGCCAAGATTTAAGCAAAGCACTCATGCCCTCAGCCACCTGCCAACAGCTGCCCCGATGAAAGCAGCCACACCTGCCCTCATATAGCAGGGCCACGGTGCAGCCATGATGCCACCTGAGCAGTCCACCATAGCAAGTGCCAGCACGCACCATCAGAGGGACCAAGGACAGGTCCACCCAGCATGGCTCCATACTCCCCAGTACTTGAGCACCCATGAGAGGCCTGGGAATCACCCAGCTCAGTCTACCACTACTGAGCCTGAGCACTCACCCAGTCTGCTGTTAACACTGCAGCTGGCACCATCCTGCACATAACACCTGTGGGCCTGGCTACCGGCTTACCCAGCCCATTGTAGCAAATGCCAATACCGGTAGAGACTGCTTGGGTCCCAGAAGACTGTTCTACTACAGCCACTGTCAGGCCCATCACAAGTCTGCTGCCCAGGGGCTTAAGAACCCACCAAACCCAGCCATCCACTGATACCATTCCCAAGAAAGCTACATAGAGGCCCCCAAATTGTATTGCCTAAACCTGCTTATACCAGTGCCAACATAAGCCATCCTGGGGCCAAAGGATGGATGTAATCAGCCCACCATGCCACAACTGTGAACACTGGCCCACCTGGCAGACCTCTACGAACAACTGCACCCTAAAACACCAAGGAAATCATAGACAGCACTGACACTGTTCACAGCACTCTCAAACAGAGAGACTGCACCACTGCACCGACCCAGACACAAAGCTGGAGTCCCTGCCCAACCAACACCACAGATACATCTGTAGGGGAAAGTTCTCCCTGCAAAAGGAGATTCAAAAAATTAGAAGAAGCAATTGCTATGCCAGATTCACAGTTAATCAACATAAGGACCCGGGAAACACAAAAAACCAAGGAAATATGACACCTAAAAGAACACAATAATTCTCCAGCAAGAAATTCCAATCAAAAGAAATTTCTGGCTCAGTGCCTGTGGCTCAATCGGCTGGGGCGCCAGCCACGTACACCTAAGGTGGCGGGTTCGAATCCCTAGCCCGGGCCCACCAAACAACAATGATGGCTGCAACCAAAAAATGGCCGGGCGTTGTGGCGGGTGCCTGTGGTCCCAGCTACTTGGGAGGCTGAGGCAGGAGACTCGCTTGAGCCCAGGAGTCAGAGGTTGCTATGAGCTG
>CAUYQV010004826.1:0-10361 GCA_963574575.1 Galagoides demidoff
GCTGCAACCAAAAAATAGCCGAGCATTGTGGTGGGTGCCTGTGGTCCCAGCTACTTGGGAGGCAGAGGCAGGAGACTCGCTTGAGCCCAGGAGTTGAAGGTTGCTGTGAGCTGTGATGCCATGGCACTCTACCCAGGGGGACAGCTTTAGACTCCTTCTCAAAAAAAAAAAAAAAAAAATGAAATTGAGCTAGTTAGAAAAATATTAGGGGAAGTTCATGAAGTTTTGGGAAGACCTCATGCCTGAGCTGAGACTTACCACTTTCTATCAAGACAAAAGAAAGAACCCAGCAGTGACTCATGCCTGTAATCCTAGCACCCTGGGAAGCCAAGGCAGGTGGATAGCTTAAGTTTAGGAATTCAAGACTAGCCTGAGCAAGAGTTTCTACTAAAAATAGAAAAACTAAGCCAGACCTCACACCTCTAATCCTAGCACTCTAGGGGACCAAGGTGAGTGGATCACTTGAGCTCTGGAGTTCAAGGCCAGCCTAAGCAAAAATGATATTCTACTAAAAATAGAAGAACCAAGGCAAGAAGATCGCTTGAGCCAAGAATTGGAGATTGCTGTGAGCTACGACATCATGGCACCCTACCCAGGGTGACAGCTTGAGACTCTCTGTCTCAAAAAATAGCTGGGCATTGTGGCGGTCGCCTGTAGTCCCAGCTATTCAGGAGGCTGAAGCAGGACAGTTGCTCAAGCCCAAGAGTTTAAGGTTGAAAGCTGGGTGCAGTGGCTCACACCTGTAATCCTAGCACTCCGGGAAGCCAAGGTGGGTGAATTACTTGAACTCATAGGTTCTAGACCAGCCTGATCAAGAACAAAACCTTGTCTCTAAAATAGCACTTGTAGTCCCAGCTACTTAGAAGGCTGAGGCAAGAGAATCACTTGAGCCCAAGAGTTTGAGGTTGCTGAGAGCTATGACACCAGGGTACTCTACCAAGGACAACAAAATGAGACTTTGTCTCAAAAAAAAAAAAAAAAAGAAGAAAAACAAAGAAGACTATTACAAAGAGATAGGTGCTTAGACCACATTTTGGTCTGATCAAATATGGCATTCTGATGCCATGACACAATGCTCATATTCTTCTTTTTTGCGTGTTCTAGGTTTTCTGTCTCAACTGGTCTCTGACAAGCCTCTGACTGAATGCATTCGTGCTGGCCACTATGCAGCAAGTGTCATAATTAGACGGACTGGCTGCACCTTTCCTGAGAAACCGGATTTCCACTGATGGAAGAGCTGAGAACCCAAGCCCAGGAGTACAGACACTGCCCACTGATTGCTTCCTGAGAATTCCCATATTAAAAAAGAAGAAAACTATCTATCATCTTTCCTACTATAATAACATTCAATCTCAATATGGAGGGTTTGGTAACGTTCACAGAATCTTTATTATCTCAAGAAACCTAAAAATGACATTTATTTCCATAGTTTGATAGTGCCACTTAAATGTCGATTAAGAATATATAACATTTCAATAGAAATTTTTATTTCATTTTCAATTACTTTGTAAATTTTGGTGTATTTAGTAAATTGATTAGTTTTTTTTACATTTCTGCTTTGAATGCAGATGTAATTTAATATGATAGATTTTTTAAATGAATTAATCTAAATACATCAATCTTGAGCTTTTTATACAAACATAACTATTTAATTGAGGAGTGTGTGTGTACATAAGATACATACATACATACATAAATATACAACATAGATACATTATAAATAGTCGAATAAGGTACAGAAATATTTATCTTGCCAAATTAAGCCAAATAATCTCTTCAATGTGCACTCAAACATGTAATGAACTTTGAATAATTTAAATAATGTGCCAAATTTTACGTTACATTTCAATATCAAAATCATAATCTTATACTTACTTATGGAACTCTATAATTTGATATAAATAAAAACTTGTCATACAGGAATTTTTTCTCTTTTTTCTCTGTAATCAACAAACTTAAGGTAGAAACATCATTATTTAGTAGTGGGCCCTAAAATGATACCCGATTTTTGGTGGAATTAGAAAGAACAACAGCATAATATATTGAGAAATAAAGGCCAGGTGCAGTGGCTCACGCCTGTAATCCTAGCACTCTGGGAGGCGAAGGTGGGTAGGTTGCCTGAGCTTACTGGTTTGAGACCAGCCTGAGCAAGACCAAGACCCCATCTCTAAAAAAATAGCTGGGGATAGTTGCGGGCTTCTAAGTAGTCCCAGCTACTTGGGAGGCTGAGGCAGGAGAATCACTTGAACCCAGGAGTTTGAGGTCACTGTGATCTATGTACAGCACTCTTATGAAGGCAACAAAGTGAGACTCTGTCTCAAAAAAAAAAACAGTGCTTGAGATATGTCTTTTTTTTTTCTTTTGAGACAGTGTCACTGTGTCGCCCTTGGTAGAGTGTTGTGGCATCACAGCTCACAGCAGCCTCAAAGTCTTGGGCTTAAGTGATTCTCTTGCCTCAGCCTCCCAAGTAGCTGCAACTATAGGCGCCCCCCAAAATGCCCGGCTATTTTTTCTTGCAGTTGTCATTGCCGTTTAGCTAGCCCAGCCGGGATCCAACCCACTAGCCTGCGTGTATGTGGCTGGCGCCATAACCACTGAGCTATGGGCACCACCGAGATATGTGTCTTCTGTCCTTCATCAATGACATACTTTTTTAGTACTTTCTTTTGGCAAAAGACAAAGTGAAGAATAATGACCAGTGTAGCTGACTAGAGCTCAGGAAACCTGCTCTAGCTGTTAGGCATTCCTCTCTATTGCCTAAATTTTTTCATCTTGCCATAGAGAATTTTATAGCATCTTGGTTTAACAGGCATTTGAGAGAGGACACATAGTTTGGGGGAAGAATCATGAACTTGTCAAGAACACTTGAGTTCTAACAAGTTTCCAACTCTTACTTGGAAATAAGAGTATAATCCTTTAATTCTGTCATGTATAATTCACAAGGTGTAAATGCTGTAGCAGTGACATCCTTAAACTATAGTTCTAGCGTGGACTGGTGATTTTAACAAGGTTGCCTAGGGAAGGAGGTTCTTACCTAAGGGGTGAGCCGGAAAGGCTGAGGCCATTCATTTGTATGTCACAGCTGAGCAAATGAAGGAGGCACAGGAAACTAAGGGCCAGGCCTGGGTCATCTGGAGAGTTAGAATATTAAGTCAGCCTAGTTTCAGCAAGCAATCAAACTCTCCAGAAAACTGCTTCTATGGGGTAATAATAAAAGTGGTACCAAGCATTTGGAGACCAGCTAGGTGCCAGAATATTAATACTCCAGAGTAGCAGAGAAGGAAAAAAGAACAAGAATGGTTATTACGTTTTCTTCTAGGTCTTAGAACTACCTTTAACTATTGTTTCATTTCTCTAAAAGAATCAAAGAGTAAGACTTTCTTTTTAGATCAAGGTGAGAAGGCCAACTGTGGTAGCTCACACCTGTAAACCCAGCACTCTGGGAGGCCAAGGTGGGTAGATTGCCTGAGCTCAGGAGTTCCAAGACCAGCCTGAGCAAGAGTAACACCCCATCACTAAAAATAGCCAGGCATTATGGCAGGTACCTATAGTCCCAGCAACTTGGGGAGGCTGAGGCCAGGAGTTTGAGGTTGCTGTGAGCTATGATGCCACAGCACTCTACCGGAGGCAGCAGAGTGAGACTTTATCTAAAAATATAATAATAAAATAGATCAGAGATAGGGAAATACATTCTCTATTTTAAAGTCCAAACAACCTTGTCTAATACCTATTATTTTTACCCAGTTTTATGAAGCAAGTATACTTTTTACCCTTTCAAAACATGAAGATACATAATACAAAGATTGCTTCTGACAATATACAAGCCTAGGAAGGAAGCATGTGTTTGGCTGACAGTCTAAAAATACCACTAGTGTTAAAATATAAAAATGTGCACTGACTCATTTCTGTTATCCTATCACTCTGAGAAAATACATCTGTTTAATATTTCCACTGAATAAAAGAGGCTTATTATGTAAACAATTCTTTATGATTTGATGATAGTTCTAGGTTCAAGTCTTTGGTCTTGTGCCCCCTGAGAATAATTTTTGACTGCTCTGAGCCCTGGTTTTCTCAACTGTAAAACAAGGAGAATATGCCCACCTATCCCCAGTGAGAGAATGGTAAGAGAATCTAAGTGAAAACGTTTTGTAAATACAAATGCTCCTCAACTTACAAAGGTGTTCTATTCCAATAACCCCATTATAAACTGAAAATGTGCTAAATTAAAAGTACATTTTCAATCTAGAATACCATGTTTTCTACTTAAATGTGCTTATCTGGATATAACCCCATCGTAGGTTGGGAGCAAACTAAATGCATATACAGCTTTCACACCATCATAAGTGTTTTTGTTTATTTTGTTTTGTTTTGTTTTTTGAGACAGAACCTCAGTCTATTGCCCTGGGTAGAGTGCCATGGCATCGCAGCTCACAGCAACCTCCAACTCCTAGGCTTAAGCAATTCTCTTGCCTCAACCTCCCAAGTAGCTAGGACTACAGGTGCCCACCACACACCCGGCTATTTTTTGGTTATAGTTGTCATTGTTTGGCAGGCCTGGGCTGGATTTGAACCCGTCAGCCCTGGTGTATGTGGCTGGTGCCTAGCTGCTTGAGGTACAGGTGCCAAGCCAACCATCATAAGTCTTTAAGTTGAACCATCATAAACTGAGGACTGTCTGTAGAAAAATTAGTATAAATATAAAATTGTTTAAAAAAACAAAACTAGGCTTGGCGCCTGTAGCTCAGTGGTTAGGGCGCCAGCCACACATACTGGGGCTGGTGAGTTTGAGCCCAGCCAAGGCCTGCCAAACAATGACAACTACAACAACAACAACAAAATAACCAGGCATTTTGGCGGACGCCTGCAGTCACAGCTACTCGGGAGGCTGAGGCAAGAGAATCACTTAAACCCAAGAGTTTAAGGTTGCTGTGAGCTGTGGCACAGTGGTACTCTACTGAGAATGACATAGTGAAACTCTGTCCAAAAAAAGAAAAACAAACTAAATAAATAAAAATAAAATAGTTTGATATTTTACAAAGATGCCAAAGCAACAAGTGAGGAAACAAAAACCTTTTAAATAAATGATGCTATGATATCCTTTTTTTTGCAGTTTTTGGCCTGGGCCAGGTTTGAACCTGCCACCTCCGGTATATGGGGCCAGTGCCCCCACTCCTTTGAGCCACAGGTGCCTCCCAATATCCATATTTTTTAAACACAGCATGATCATGGCCCACTGTTGCCTCAAACTCCTGGGTTTTTGGAAAAGGTAAATGAAGTTGACAAACCTTTAGCTAGACTGAGAAAAAAGAGAGTACTCAAATAATAGAAATGAAAGAGGAGATATAAATACAAAGGATCATAAGAGACTACAGTGAATAATTACACACCACAAAATTAGACAACCTAGGACAAATGGACACACTCCTAGAAACCTACAACCTACCTATACTGAATCATGAAGAAATAGGAAGTCTGAACAGACTGATACTGAGTAATGAGATTAGATCAGTAATTAAAAGTCTCCTATCAAAGGAAAACACAGGGCAAGATGACCTTATGGTTGAATTCTACTAAACATTTAAAGAAGAATTAACATCAATTCTTCTTAAATTCTTCCCAAAAAATGGAAGAGGAGGGAATACAGGCAGCCCCCGGGTTAAGGTTGACCTGACTTACAGTATTTCATACTCATGAATGGGCTTTCAAGGCTTCTCATAAGGACAATTTATAAATACATAATTAAATTACTAATTTAGGACCTAGCTTCTTCTATGCATATAAACCCACATGGCGTAAGCAGTTCATTGGCTTAGCATCTTTATGCTGGTGACTAGTCTCATTATTTATATGGTCATTTATGCATTTTTGTCCTTTTTTTTTTTTTTTTTTTGAGACAGAGTCACTGTGTCACCCTCAGGAGAGTGCCATGGGGTCCCAGCTCACAGCAACCTCAAACTCTTGGGCTTAAGCAAATCTCTTGCCTCAGCCTCACGATGTCTTAATTTTTTTATACAATGTTTTGAGTCTGCGTTTATCCTTATGACCATGCCTCCAAAGCAAAAATGAACTACAAGTCCAGGTGAGCCTGCAGTGAAAAAAAAGGTGATCATGATGGAAATGAAAGTAGAAATAATTAAGCATTTGGAGAAAGGCCAGACACCATTAATCATGGAGAAAGCATTAGGCTTCAGTTGCTTGACGATCAGAACAATTATGAAGGATAAAGTGAGAATAGGTGTGTAATGGAACAGGTGAAATGCAGTGCTCCAATGAAAGCATCAGTTATTACTAAGCAATGTAGAGGATTAGTTGTTGAAATGGAAAGGTTATTGATTTGGTTAGAAGATAAAAATAAAAGTAATGTTCCTATTAGCCTAGGGTTGATGCAACATTAGGTGAGTGTTAACTTTTCAAATTCTCTTTTGAAATTTCTCCTATCTCCTATCTAAACTTTTTACATGAGTTGGTTTGTATGTTCTGTTTGTGAATTAAAAGAAAGAACATGGGCTGGGTGTGGTGTCTCACAACTGTAATCCTAGCACTCTGGGAGGCCAAGGCAGGTGAATTGCCTGAGCTCAGGAGTAAGAGACCCACCTGAGAAAGAGTAAGACCTCATCTCTGAAAATAGCCAGGTATTGTGGCAGGTGCCTGTAGTCCCAGCTACTCGTGAGGCTTGAGCCTAAGAGCTTGACGTTGCTGTGAGTTATGATGCTACAGCACTCTACGGAGAGTGACAGAGTGAGATTCTGTCTCAAAAAGAGAGAGAGAACACCAGCTTCTGTAACTTATTATTACAGTACAGGGGTATTATGACTCCATATAAACCATTATAGAATTATTATTACGATTACCTTGTATGTGCTGTTCATTAGGGATCTGTGTTACCTACACATCTGACCTAAAGGCGTTCCCAGGAACTTAATCTGCAACCTGGAGACTACTTATACTAACAAACTCATTTTACAAGGTCAGCATTCCCCTTACGCCAAACAAAAACACTGCAAGAAAAGAAAACCACAAGCCAATATCACTGATAAACATAAATGCAGATCCTCAACAATATACCAGCAATACTGAATCATACTCAGTAATACATTATAAGAATCATCTGCCATAATCAGATGGGATTTATCCCTGGGAGATAAGGTTGATTCAATAAATGTAAATCAATAAATGTGATTCACCATTTTTAGATTTTGACTAATACAATGAAGGAGAAAAAAACATATGATCATCTCAACAGATGGAGAAAAAGCATATGACAAAATTCAATATCCTTTTACAATAAAAACTCTCAACAAATTAGGTATAGAAGGAGGCCGTATATAACAAATTAACAGCAAATATTATACTCAGGGATGAAAGGAAAGGCTTTTCCTCTAAGATCAGGAAAAAGACAAGAATGCCCACTCTTTTTTTGGTGGAGGGGGAGGGATACAGGATCTCATTATGTTGCCCAGGTTGGAGTACAATGGTGTGATCATAGTTCACTGCAGCCTTTAACTCCTGGGCTCAAGGCACTTCTCCTGCTTTAGCCTCCTGAGTAGTTGGGACTATAGGTGTGCACCATAGTGTCTGGCTAATTTCTTTATTTTTGTAGAGACAGTCTTGCTCTAGTGGCCAGGTTGGTCCTGGCTTCAAGCAATCCTCCTGTCATGGCCACCCAAAGTGCTGGGATTACAGGCATAAGCCACTTCGGTTCAACAGAGCACTAGTACTAGAAGTGCTATAATGACTAATAAAATGGATAGAGAGTCCAGAAATAAACCTGCACGTCTGTGGCCAATTGATTTTTGACAAAGGTATCAAGAACACACAATGGGAAAAGATAATCTCTTCAATAAATGGTGTTGGGAAACTGGATAGATGTATATATGCAGAAGAATGAAAATGGATTCATTTTGTATCACCCCTAATACAAGAATCAACTCAAAATGAATTAAACTTAAACATAAAACCTGAAACTATAAAACTACTAGAAGAAAACAGAAAAACCATCAATCTGGGCAATAATTTCTTGTATACGACCCCCAAAACCACAAGCAATAGTTTGATTCCATCAAACTAAAAATCTTCTGCACAGTAAAGGAAAGAATTAATAGAATGGCCTTGGTGCTGTAGCTCACGGTTAGGGCACCAGCCACACACTCTCCTGTTCACTGCAGCATTATTCATCATAGCTGAGATACAGAAACAACCAAAGTATCCATCAATTAATAGATTTAAAAGTGTGGTATATATATGCAATAGAATAGTATATTAAAAGCAGGAAATTCTGTCATTTGTGACAACATGGACAGATCTAGAGGACATTGTGCTATGTGAAATAAGCCAGAGCCAGACAGAAAAATGCAATACTATCTCACCTACATGTAGAATCTAAAAAAGCTGAACTCATAGAAATAAAGAGTAAAGGACCAGGCACGGTGCCTCACACCTGTAATCCCAGCACTTGGGAGGCCAAGACCGGTGGATTCCCTTTGCTCATGAGTTTGAGCCCAGCCTGAGCCAGTAGCTGGGATTACAGGTGCCTGCCACAACACCCAGCTCAGACGCATGAAACTCTGTCTCAAAATAAACAAACAAACAAAAAAAAAAAACTTGTGGAAATAGAATAGAATGGAGATTTATACCACAATGGGAAGACAGATGAAGAGAAGAGTCTTTCTTATTTTGGTCCTATTGCATCACATGGGAGACAGTGGTCTTGTACTTACAGGTCCTGAAAGGCCTGACTTTTTTCCCAGACAGGAGAAGTGTGCCCTTATCTTAGAGCTTTTGATATTAATGGGGAGTACAGGACTCCAATACAATAATAGTAGGGGATTTCACTATCTCACTTTTGACAACAGACAGATCATTCTGACAGAAAATCAATAAGAAAACACTGGACTTCAACTACATACATTTCAGGCAAAATGAACCTACCAGATGTACACAGAACATTCCACCCAACAGCAACAGAGTACACACTCTTCTGCAGTGCACACAGAATAGTCTTCAGGATAGGTCATATGTCATGCTACAAAACAAGTTTTAACAAATTTAAGAAGACTGAAATCCTATGAGATATCTTTTTTTTTTTTTGAGACAGAGTCTCAAGCTGTCACCCTGGGTAGAGTGCTGTGGTGTCACAGCTCACAGCAACTTCAAACTCTTGGGCTTAAGTGAGTCTCTTGCCTCAGCCTCCTAAGTAGCTGGGACTACAGGTGCCCAGCCAAAACTCCTGGGTGTTTTTTTGTTGTTGTTGGCCCAGGCTAGGTTTGAACCTGCCAGCCTCAGTGTACGTGGCCAGCACCCTACCCACTGAGCTATGGGTGCTGCCCTCAGATAACTTTTCTGATCCCTATGGTATAAAAGTAGAAATCAATAACAGGAGTCATGAAAAATTAACCAATATGTGGAAATTAAACAATATGCTGTTGAACAGCTATTGTGTCAAAAAATAAAGGGGAAATTTTTTTTTATGAGACAGAGTCTCACTATGTCACCCTCTATAGCGTACTATGCATCACAGCTCACAGCAACCTCCACCTCCTGGGCCTAAGTGATTCTCCTGCCCCAGCCTCTCAAGTAGCTGAGACCACAGGCACCCACCACAACACCCTGCCATCTTTTGTTGTTGTTGTTGCAGTTGTCATTATTGTTCAGCAGGCCTGAGCTGGGCTTGAACCTGCTAGCCCTGGTGTATGTGGCCGGTGCCCCAACCACTGAGCCACAGGTGCTGAGCCTAAAGGGGAAATTTAAAAATATCTTGAGACTGGGCAGCGCCTATGGCTTAGTGAGTAGGGCACTGGCCCCATATACCAAGGGTGGTGGGTTCAAACCCAGCCCTGGGGAAACTGGAACAAAAAATAGGTGGGCATTGTGGTGGGTGCCTGTAGTCCCAGCTACTCAAGAGGTTGAGGCAAGAGAATTGCCTAAGGTCAAGAGCTAGAGGTTGCTGTGAGCTGTGACAACATGGCAACAAAGTGAGACGCTGTCTCTAAAGAAAAACAAATATATATATATTAATAAAATAATAATATATATTATGTATTACATATTATTTTATTAATATAATATAATAAATATATAATATATATTATATATAAATATATAAATAAATAAAAATAAAATGGGATTCAGACTCAGAAAAATATATATATATATCTTGAGACCAATGAAAATGAAAACACAACATACCAAAAGTTAAGCCAAGGGCAGCACCTGTGGCTCAAAGGAGTAGGGTGCTGCCCCCATATGCCAGAGGTGGTGGGTTCAAACCCAGCCCTGGCCAAAAACTGCAAAAGAAAAAAAAAGTAAGCAATATAACAAAGGTAGTTCTAAGAATGAAGTTTAATTTAATTTAACTCTATTCT
>CAUYQV010004829.1:0-28045 GCA_963574575.1 Galagoides demidoff
CTTTATAGGTAGAGAGGTCTCTGATAAACTAAAGGAAATTGAATGGTAGTTAATAATTTAACCTGAGTAAACAAGTTTTTCAAGTTTGTCTCCTGAGGCTTTCACCAAGTTTGGTGACAACTCCAGAACACACACAGGCAAGGGACTTAGAGGAAGCCACATATGTGGAATGCAGAGGCTTGAAGGTATCTTGGTGTAGTACTTAACCAAACAATGTGATAAGGCCAGCTGTCCAAATCAAAGTATGCAGAGAGTTGAGAGATTGATAAAGGACTCAAAGTCGGCCTTTGACACAACCCTGCTTTGAAATTATTAATATTTTATGTTTGCAAGTGTTCAGTCCCTTAATCCTGGCTCTTATTATGTTTTCCCCATTTTATTGAGTCTGTGCCCTTCTCTCCTTTTATCTGAAGGAAAGATATAAGAAGACTTTGCTAATGAGGTAATTACACAGTGCTCACAAAAGAGAATGCTATAGAAAAAAAACTATGAGTTAATCATTTAATGTAATCATACAATTTTAAACATGTAATCTACTTTTAGGTAATTATTATATTACACAGTAGATTAATATGCGATGTCTCAGATTCAGGATGGACTGTAAAGAACAAGTATATGCTTGAAGTTCTGCATTAATTCACACGCTACCACAATGATGATAAGCAGCCATTCTTTATGTGCCTTACTATTTCTAGTGACAGGACAGTCATCATGCTGCAACAAATGATTGAAATTATTGAGTGATTTTTGAGCATTTTATTTTCTACTCAGAATTGTATTAAGGGCTTTCTATATGTCACATCTTTGTTTAATTCTCACATTAGTCCAGTGAGATAAATACCTTTTCTTCCCTATAAGTGTAGAGAGTAAAATGATGGAGATGAAGTAACTTCTGCAAGGATGCAAGGCTACTAAATGGCACATTCTGGATTGAACCAAGTTATATGTGATTCCAAACTCCTCAAGTTCGCCCATTATATCATAACTATTCAATTTCTAAAGATAATAATGTCCCTTACTTTAAAATTATTTTTATCACTTTAATTCATAAATATGTATATCAAAAAACTACTCTTTTAATGAATGGCAGAATTTTACATGATTTGGGGGAAGACACTGTATAACAATTCTAGTTCCTTCAAAAGATTCCTCTCATCACTACAGTTACCTTCCTCTGGAAATGACAAAATTTGAATTTATCTTATGCATTGACAGCCTTATCTTCTGTACAAATCTCTTTCTTATTAAAGATAACAATGGAATTTTCAAAATTCCAAAATCCAATGCATTGCTCTCAATCATTATTTCAGATTTCTCAGCATAATGTAGTACAAGTTTGATCATCTTGCAATAGGAGTGGTCTCTCACATTAGGAAAGTGTTAATACATTTTTATTAATGTCAAAAGTTCAAAAAAAACTTTAAGAGATTGGGTATAAGTTACTGTAGTTCCTGGATTTGAGAATAAACTATGTCCCTATCTCCTATTGATAGTTCACACTATTAGAAGCTGTGCAGTTGTAATTAAATATGATATTATAGGAGAATATCAACAAACAGAAAATAATAATTTACTCAGAAACTAACCAATTATGATATGTGGTAATCTAGGAAATCCAAGCTAAGTTTCACCTCAATATTACAGGACAAAAGAGTGGCAAAAAGTAGTAATTCTACATAAAAAACATACTGAAATAATGAAGAGAACACTTTCAAAACTCATTCCTATAAATTTGACATGTAATGTACAAATCCTACAAGTTTGTAAAGAATGGTCAACAACTATGAACTGAATGTTGTATACATTTATGGTAACAAAGATGTCTTAATCTATTTGTGCTACTATAACAAAATACCATAGCCTGGGTAATTTTAAAGAAAAATTTATTTCTCATGATTCTGGAAACTGGATAATTCAAGGTCAGGATGCAGGCAGATTCATTGTCAGGCGAGGGACATGGCATCTTCTTCTAAGATGGTGCCTTGCTGCTATGTCCTCCTGAGGGGAGAACACTGTCTTCATGTGGCAGAAGGCAGAAGGGCAAGAGACTAAATGCTGCGTGAAGTCTTTATTATAAGGGTCATGATTCCATTCATGGAAAGAGCACTTCATGACTTAATCACCTTTTAAAGGCCTCACCCCTCAATACTACCACCTGAACTTTGGGACACATTCAAACCATAGTAGTGCTTCTTTAGATAATATACAGGGTATCCATAAAGTTCATGTGCAGTTTAAAATAGTTAATATTTTAACTATATTTTACAATTTTCTTCATTATTAATTCAATGTCAGGATAGCTCAGGTATCCTTTTGGTAACAACTGTCCCCAAATCACCACTCTTATAGGTCAAGTGATCTTTAGACTGAACTTCTTCACTTAAAGCAACAGACCAGTCCTCTCAACCTCTGTTATGTGTGAGAGGGGTCAAATAAGAACTTAGTTCCTCAGGGAAATCAATCTTAAAGGCAATTGGTTCTGCCAGCTAGGAAAAATAAATAGCAGCTATTTTATTTTCCCTCCAGTGAAAATCCTTTTAACTCTCAACATTTCCTCCAATGCTAACTATTGCTGACACAAATTGCAATATCATTAATCTGGACTATGGTTTTATAGCTATGTAACTTCAGACCATCAAAACACGCTTGTTGTGCTTCCATGTAGTCAATTCACTGACATGTACCTAGATGGCCTTCTAAGAGTACCTCTAGTTATCTCTTAATTAGTTCAACACAGAGTCACTACCATGATAAGTATTTATACTGTTAAGTAAGCTAGATGGATTCAAGAATGTTCAAGTGGGTCATGAAATGTTCACAGAAATTTGTGGCGTGTAGTATTGTTTGGAACACCTCTGACAGATCACTGTTAAAATATCACCTATGAAATCTGAATATAAAACTTCTCTTAAACTTCTCTAAAGCGAAGAAATATATTCAAACTCTCCATAGATTTCCTTATACCATGGCACCAATTAAGTCAGTAAAAGGAGGCCTCTTCAACTTAGGAATATCATTCTTTGATTCAGTTTACCTATATTATCTGATATTTTCATAGTAGCAGATGTGGCAACCATGAAAAAAAATCCATTAAACTCAAAGGTAATTTGTTACCAGTAATCATTAAAACACTATCCCCCAAACAGGAGCCAGTGGCACAAAAAAGCCTGCTATATAGGTACAGGTATCCTACAGTCATGTACAACCACCATCCAATAGAAGATGTAGAATTCCATTTGGTATCATGGCAGCCAACAGCTGATAATAAGTTAACTGTCCTAGAAAAAACTGAATCTGTACCTCAGCCAGCCAGATGCTAGTGCAAATTACTGAAGAGGATAAAGAGCACTTCATGAGCATTTACAATGTAGATTACTGCTTCTGGAAATAGCTTTCAGACCTGATGAAACACCAATTCACATAGTCAAGAAACTTAAAATATTTCAAGCAGTATAAAAAAAAAAGAACACACTAGGTATACTATAGTAAAACTACTTAAGACAAAGAGAACATCTTAAAAGCAGCCAAAGAGAGAGAAATAAGGATTATTTTTAAAGAGTGAAATTTAAACTAATGACTTTTCAGCAGCAATATAGAAGCCAGAAATAGTGCAGTGATAATTTCAGTATGTTCAATGAAAATAACTGCCCACTTGTAATTTAATACCCAGAGACAATATACCCTATATATATCAAGAATAGAAAGCCAGACATGATGACTCATGTTTGTAATCCTAGCACTCTGGGAGGCCTGAGCTCACAGGTTTAAGACCAGTCTGAGCCAGAGTGAGACACCATCTCTAAAAATAGCCAGGTGTTCTAGTGGGTGCCCGTAGTCCCAGCTACTCGGGAGGCTGAAGCAAGAGGATCACTTGAGCCCAAGAGTTGGAAGTTGCTGTGAGCTATGACATCACAGCACTCTACTGAGGGTGATAAAGTGAAACTGTCTCAAAAAGAAAATGGAGAAAACATTTTAAGATGAACAAAAATCAAGATTATTTGCTACCAAGAGATTTTAATGAAGACAATTCTAACGGATGTACTTTAATCAGAAGAAAAGGGACCTCAGATGGAAATTCTGGGATGAAATGAGAAATGAAGAACAAAGTGGTAAGTATGTGGGTCATTCTAAAATTTATCAACTTATAAGTACACCAGTTTATAAAACAGTAATAACATTATTCTGTGGAGTTTAAAAAATAATATATAATTAATATGATGATATAGCAATTATACTACTACATTATAAAATTAAATATTTTTAATATATTATTAAACAATAATATACAAATGTATAGGCAGTAAAGCATTCTAAGATCCTTATGTTTTGCAAGATTTGGGTAAAGATCCTGATTCAGTTTGGACTTAAGTGTGTATGTTGTGTGTGTGTATTTCTGCAGTGACCACCAAAAGTTGAAACAGTGTAGAACTCCCTAACTTGTAGAAGAAAATAAGGAAATTATTAATTTCCTTAATTTACATCAATCAGCTATCCTTATTCTTATCTGCATTCCACATCTCTGTGGATCACTCTTTGAATGATAGATACAACAGAAAAAAAAAATCAAATAACTTTAACCGATCTGGATACCAGAAGTTTACAAACACAGCATGCCTTTCATTGTTTCATTCTTTTACTTTTGCCCAAGGGTCTCTACACTCAAAAAATAATGAATAAATACACATATTGTAAGTTTATAACCTTACATATTACATATTTTAAGTTTATTATAATTTGTGATTTGCTCCTTGGAAATAAAATGGGAGTATGTTAACATAGAAAAGATGACAGAAATATTCGTAATTGCAACTGCCTCAATACCAAAGAATTTAAAAAAAAAAATTGACCTTAGGAGAAAGGATGGAGCAAAAAAAATTGACCTTAGGAGAAAGGCTGAAACCCACAGTGTTCGTCCTCCACAAAAACAATAAATTCAACAGCTTTCACATAAGCAAGCATCTTCAGAAGAACCAAATATCACATGAGCAATCATACTACCTGGTTTTAACATTATATTAAGGAAAGAGGCACTGAAGAAGGCAGAAAGGACAGTCTTGTATTACCTGCACCACCCCTCTCCCTGCTCCTGGCAGTGCTACCCCAGCATGCACAGCTCTTCACTGTGCATAGAGAATCTATGTGCCCAGGGGGGAGGGAAGTGATTGTATTACTTAGCACTGAAACTCAGGCCACCCTGCCACAGGGGAACACAGCACAGGGCAGAATTATGCTGGTGGCCCACGTACTGAGCATTTAGACTAGCCTGACCAGAAGAAAATTATCCTCCCTGAAAAGAGTTCTGGCTATATACTACCACCAACCTGAGGCCTGGACTAAATCCCCAAAGTAGTCAAGCCACAAGTCAGGCAGACATTGGGCAATTCCTATGGCAGTGCTGGCTCAGAGTCAATCAGAGTTGGGGTGCACATGAGCAGGTAAGCCAGTGTATGTGTCAACCCTCCTCCAAATATAGGCAGAGTGGCTCAGGAAGAACCTTTTTCTACTGAGGGAAAGGAAAGGGAAAAGTACAGATGATTGTTTTGCAACTTGGGTGCCAGCTCAGTCCCAGCAAAATAAAGTACCATATAGACTCCTAGAGACACAGACTCCAGGTCTTGGTTCCTAGATGGCATTTCTGGACCCACCCTGGGCCAGGAGGAAACGTGCTGCTTCAAAGAGAAGGGCTCAATCCTGGCAGGATTTACCACCTGCTGACTAAAGACCCCATGAGCTTTCTCACTAAAAATCAGAGGTAGCCAGACAACTGTGACTACAAGCTTTAGGTGAAATTGAATTGGCTTCAGGGCTGCAGAGGTCATGAAGAAATGCCCATATCACTCCTCTTCTAATTCCAACAGCCCGGCACAGAGAATGATGGAGGAGAGTGAGAGACTGCCTTGTAATCCAGGGAATTCTCTCATACCTTACACAAGTTCACCAAGGCAATACCATCAGGAATCTGCAAGGGTCACAGCATTATTGGGCTTGGGGCAACCACAGTACTGATATGACTACAGTGACCAAAGACAGATCACAATGCAATTCCCTTGAAATATTTGGAAAACCTTCTCTAGAAGGATAGGTTCAAAAAAGCCTAGATAGTGAAGATAAAAATAAATACCTAACTTAACTCTTCAATGCCCAGTCGTCAGTGAACATCCATAAGCATCAAGAACATCCAGGAAAACATGACCTCATCAAATGAACTAAATGAGGGCCGGGCATGGAAGCTCACACCTGTAATCCTAGAACTTGGGAAGCCAAGGTGGGTGGATCACCTGAGCTCACAGGTTCAAGACCACTCTGAGCCAGAGCAAGACCCCGTCTCTAAAAATAGCCAGGCGTTGTGGTGGGTACCTGTAGTTCCAGCTACTTGGGAGGCTGAGGCAAGAGAATCACTTGAGCCCAAGAGTTTGAGGTTGCTGTGAGCTGTGATGCTACAGCACTCTAACTGAAGGCGACAAAGTGAGACTCTGTCTAAAAAAAAAAAAAAAAGAACTAAATGACCAAGCCTGGAGTTATGAAGACATGTGACTTTCCAGAAAAGAATTCAGAAAAATATTTTGAAATCTCCTGAAGAAGTTCAGTGAACTTTAAGACAACACAGAGGAATCAGAGAAATTTAACAAAGACTGAAATAATAAAAATAAATCAAGCAGAAATTCTGAGGCTGAAGAATTCAGTTGACAAACTGAGGAATGATTCAGAATCTTTGATCAACAGAATTAACCAAACAGAAGAAATAATTAGTGAGCTTGAAGACGGGGTTTTTGAAAATATATAGTCAGAAGAGAAAAAAAAAAAGAATGAAGCATGCCCATAAGATCTAGAAAATAGCCTCAAAAGGGCAAAGTAGGAGTTATTGGCCTTAAAGAGGAGGGGGGGAGAGAGAAAAAAAAAGAGAGAGATTCGAGTAGGAAGTTTATTGAAACAAATGACAACAGAGAACCTTCCAAACCTGGAGAAAGATATCAATCAGGCACAGGAAGTTACTGAATAGCAAGCAGATTTAACCAAACAAGACTATCTTAAGGCATTTAATAATCAAGTTCCTAAAGGTCACAGACAGAGAAAAGGTTCTAAGCCAGGAATCAAGAAAAAAGAAAAAAATAACATATAACGGAGCTCTAACATGTCTGGTAGCAAACTTCTCAGTGGAAACCTTATCTGTCAGGCAAGACACATTCAAAATGCTAAAAGAAAAAAACCTTAAACCTTAAATATTATATCCTACAAAAGTATCTTTCAAGCATGAAGGAGAAATCTTTTACCAGACAAACAAAAGCTGAGAGATTTCATCCACACCAGATTTTTCCTACAAAAATGTTAAAAGGAGTTCTTCACTGTAAAAGAAAAAGACGCTAATGAACAATAAGAAATTATCTGAAGGTATCCAACTCACTGTTAATTACCATCCATTCACATTCAATATTATTATTGATAAGTAAGGGTTTGCTACTGCTATGTTGTTATTTTATTTCTGCTGCTTTGTGGTCCTCTTTCTTTCCTCCTTCCTTTCTGTCTTCCTTTGTTAAAAGTGATTTTCTCTGGTAGTATGTTTTAATTTCTTGCTTTTTATTTTTTGGGTATCGCTTGTAGGGTTTTTGATTTGAGGTTACAATGATGCTTGCAATACAACACTTTAAAACCAGTTGTTTTAAACATGTAACAACTCTGCTTACAAATAAGCAAAGATAAATCTAACAGAAAGAGAGAAGACACAAATAAATAAAATCAGGAATGAAAAAAGGTACATTACAACTGCTATGGCAGAGATCCAAACAATTATTTGAGACTACTATAAGCAACTATATGCCAAATACAGAAAACCTAGAAGAAACAGATAAATTCCTAGACACATACAACCTACCAAGATTAAATTGAGAAGAAACCCTAAACCTGCATAAACTGACAACAAGTAATAAGATAGAAGCAGTAATAAAAAGTTTCCCATCAAAAAAAGTCCAGGATCTGATGGTTTCACTGCTAACTCCACCATTAGTTTCCATTCAAAGAAACTAATACCAATACTACTTAAACTATTCCAAAAAAATCAAGGAGGAGGGAATACTCCCAAAGTTACTCTGCAAGGCCTGTATCACCCTGATACCAGAACCAGACAAGGACAGAAGAAAAAAGGAAAACTATAGGCCAGTATCTGTGATGAACATAGATTCAAAAATCCTCAACAAAACACTAGCACAACAGTTTCAACAACACATTAAAAAATCACTTCTATGGTTTATCTTACAAGGGTACAAGTGACTCTTTCTAAGACTAGAAAATAAACATCTTAACACAATAACTAAGCAAATGACATAAAGGCTATGTTAACCAGTTTGATGAAAATATTTCAAATTATATATGAAAACACCAAATTGTACCCCATGATTGCATTAATGTACATAGCTATCATTTAATTTAAAAAAAAGATTATTCAACATGATCAAGTGGGATTTACCCCCAAGGATGCAAGCATGATTCAACATATGCAAATCAATCAATGTGGTATACCATATCAACAGAATAAAGGACAAAAATCATACAATCATTTCAAACGATGCCAAAAATGTATTTGATAAAATTCAACATATTTCACAATAAAAACTCACAAAAAAACTGAGTATAGAGGAAACTTACCAAAACAAGATAAAAGTCATATATGACAGACCCACAGCTACTATCATTCTGAATAGGGAAAACCTGAAAACCTTTCCCCTAAGATCTGGAACAAGACATGATGTTCATTTTCACCACTGTTATTCAACGTGGTACTGGAAGTTCCAGCTGGAGCTATCATTTTACAGAATAAAATACAGGGGATTCAGATTAGGAAGGCAGAAGTCAGATTGTCCTTGTCTGCAAATGATATGATCTTATATCTAGGGAAATCCAAGAACTCCACACACAAAAAAAAAAACTATTAGACTGGATAAAGAAATTCAGTATATTTGCAGGATATAAAATCTACACATAAAATTCGCTAGCATTTCCATATGC
Organism: Galagoides demidoff; assembly: GCA_963574575.1. NCBI lineage: Eukaryota > Metazoa > Chordata > Mammalia > Primates > Galagidae > Galagoides > Galagoides demidoff. The sequence goes on from CAUYQV010004829.1 coordinate 9,001, forward strand.
CAAAAGGAAACAACCTGAAAAAGAAACCAAGAAAGTAATCCCATTTACCGTACCAAAGGACAGAAATTCAGTATATAAAATATATATAGCTTCCCTCTCATGTTCATTGTAGCACTATTCATAATAGTCAAGATTTGGAGTCAACCTAAGGGTCCATCAATAGACCAATAGATAAAGAAATCATGGTACATGCACACAATGGAGTATTACATAGTCACAAAAAAGAATAAAATCTTCCCATTTGTAACAACATGGAACTAGAGAACACTGTGCTAAGTGAAATAAGCCAAGCACAGAAAGGCAAATCTAACATATTCTCACTCATATGTGGGAGCTAAATATTAAAGACCATTGATGTCATATGGATGAAGAATAGAATAATTATTATGAGAGTCTAGAAATGGTAGTAGCAGGGGCAGGGAAGTGTGAATGGTTAATGAGTGCAGAAATATGATTAAATAGAATGAGCGATAGGATGACTATAAGCATCCATAAGCTCGGGTCTATTTTAAAATAACTAGAAGAGTGGAATTGGAATGTTCCTATCACAAAGAAATGATAAATGCCTGAGATTATGCATACCTCAATTACTTACTTCATATACCTGTATCAAAACATCAAATGTACCCTATAAAAATGCACAGCTATTATATATCAATAACAATTAAAAATCTTAAAAAGAAGTTAAAAACTTATTCTTTTTAAACTCTTTGGAGAAATAAAGTAACCTTCTTTCATGGTCCAATCTTCTTACTCAAATAGTCTGACTTGTCTATTTAGAAGACAGTTCACAAATAGATATTTTTTCTCTTTATTTGCAAATGATACTTTAGGTATTTTAGCTAACAAACAACTTAGATTACTTTTCTCTTATATAAATAAGAAAATAGATCTATGTTTCAGAATCCTTGGAATAATAATCAATGGGATTTATGGCATTGTAGAAACCTATAGTTACTTATCTAATTGTATGGATCTATGAATTTCACAGATCAAAAGTAGCCTGCTTGATCCCTACAACTAACTCTTCTAGGGCTAGCTATAAAAGCTGTAAAAGCTTCACTTACAGAGAATCTCCATGAAGCCTGGAAATGTAATCATCTTTCAGAGTGTTTTATATTGTTTCTCCTTCCACATGCTTCTCTCTTTTCCACAGCTTCTTAGAAATATTTTTAAATCAGTTTCCTGGATTTGGCAATAGAACATGAGAGAAATAATCAGAGCAACATTAAGCCTGAAACTCCAGAGGCTGCTGGAAGTTTATGGACAAACTAAGCCTACGTAATTGATAACTGAAATGCATGACTGAGGCAAGAATCTCAATCAATCAAGATATGTTATGTCCAGGAAAAAGGACAGTCAAGACACATCTGTGGCTGATTTTTCTGTAAAGGTTTCCAGGAGGTTTAGTATTTACATATTTCCTGAAAAGGAGGAAAAGCATAGGAAAAGGGGAAGTAAGAAAATGGTTACATTTTTGTGAAACTTTAGTTAGTGTCCAGGAAATCCACATTTTACTATATTATTATTAATTTGATATAATTTACTATAATATTATTAAACATTAATAAGGTTAAGTTTAAAGAGAAAAGGGGAGTAAAGGAAAAATCAATTATGCAGACATCTCTGGGTAGGGGGAGGGAAAATTGATCTCCTCTTTTCCCTTTTCTGCACTTGGAAAGATAAGCTTAGAATCACCATCATTAGTATGGAATCAGACTTTAGTTTTAGGAGCTAAACTTAGACTGTAGATCTAAAGTTACAACTGGCATGCCTTTGTTTATGAGAGACCAGCAAAGAATTTACTTATGAGCGATCTGTGGAGGCAGTCCTTTGCACATACCTGAGACCTCTTACCTTCCTGTGTAATCCCAGTTACTTGGGAGGCTGAGACAAGAGAATTGCTTGAGCCCAAGAGTTTGAGGTTGCTGTGAGCTACACAGCACTCTACCAAGGGCAACAGCTTGAGACTCTGTCTCAAAAATTAATTAATTAATTCATTAAAACCTTAAGAAGCCCCCCACTGACTGAACAGATCCCCCTCCTAGCCAAGAGCACCCCAGAAAAAACTTAACACTGAGTTTTTGGCCATTACCCAAAGGGAGTTCAAACTTCCCTCCTTTTCCCCTCTCCTTTTTGTGGTTTAGACATAACTGATCAGTTTTAACGTAAAATACATATCATAATACTAACAAAACAGCCTCTCTGCAACAATAAGATACTAAATTACAAACAGAACCTAAAACCATGCAAGGCAAAGATTAAATCACGCCTACAGACCATCAGTTTGTTCAATGGATCACTTTGAGTTGGTATGATGTGGTTTGCTCTGTGATTAACAAGCTTCCTCATCTTAAAATACTCCTTTCTACTGATCCCAAGCCTTTAGACAAAACTTTATTTCTTTAAACAATTACAAATCAAATAATCTCTGAATCTAGTTATAATCTGCAAGTCCCCTGTTTCAAGATGTCCCCACCTTCTCAGATCAAACCACTGTGTTGACATAACTTCCAAGTATTGATTTATAACTTTATCTGCAATTTCTGTCTCCCTAAAAATATCTAAAATCAAACTGTAACACAACCACCTCGGGTACATTTTTTCAGGACCTCCGAAGACTATGTTCCCCAGGCAACAGTCATTCATGTGGGCTCATAATAAACCTCTTTATTTTACAGAGTTTGGGTTTTCCCTTTTACAGAGATGTATTAGTTCTTCAAGGGGTATTTACTTTTTATGCTTCCAATTTAAAATTGTATTATAATTTCAGTGAATAATTTATAAATGTTGAAGAATGACACAACTATCTTCTAGAAGTAATAGAAACATTGAAAGTGGCAATATCCTTTATTAATTATTGATGAAAGATTAGCTTATGAAGTGAAAATATAATTCAGGGAATACATTTCATAAGATGATCTATTTATCCAAGCCTGTGACAATTTTCTTTCATAACACAATTTATCAAAAATATTAATTTAGGCAATATATTGCATGTATGCTGTTAAAATTTTTTAGCATGATATAAAACAAACCCCTTAAATAATATACAATTTTTAAATATTATTATATTAAAATACGATTATTATATGTCTTGGATTACTTTATTAGCAGATGAATTAAATTCTTAACTTATACAGTATATGAACCTTAATTAACATTTTTAAATATTGAAAAATGGGGGAGAAGTAAGAAAACAAAACTAATCTCTTTCTTCTAATCCATTTCTCTACATGGGAGAGTAGTTTTCCTTTAATCAAATAACTTGGGGTTAATGTTATAATTTATACCTTTAAAAATAAAAGCCATACGAATAAATACAGTTAACTGTGTAGCCTTTTATCACAGTGAGTAAAGTCAGCTAAATCTTGTTATAGGTAAAGAAGAGAGAAATTCAATAAGAAAAATAAAACCTCCAAAATGAACATAGTAAAAAAGATAGAAGATAACGTATGTGACAAAAGATATGGATGGTTCACTTCACTTAGCATAATGTTCCCCAAGTTCATCTGTTGTCACAATAAACACAATTCTCTTCTTTTGCAAGACTGAATAGTATCCCTTTGTATGTATGTGCCATATTTCTTTTTAATCCATTCATATTTTAATGGACACTTGAGTTGTTTCTATATCTTGGCTGCTGGAAATGGTGCTACAATGAACGTGGAAGTGCAGATATTTCTCTGAGACCCTGCTTTCAATCCTTTTGGTTATACACCCAGAAGTGAGATTACTGGGTCATATGGTAGTTCTATATTTAATTTTTTCAGTAATTTTCATAATGTTTTCCATAGCTACTTCATTGTTTCACATTCCCACCCACAGTGTACAAGGTCCCAATTTCTCCACAACCACATCAACATTTGTTGTCTTTCATTTTTTAATGTAGCAATCCTAACAGGTGTGGAGTAATATCCCATTGTAGTTTTTATTTGCATTTCCCTGATAATGATATTGAGCATTCTTTCATATACATGTTGGCTATCTGTATAATTTCTGTGTTAGTCTATTAAGTGTGCTTATAGCAAAATACCATAAGCTGGGGGTTTAGAACAATAAACATTTACCTCTTGCAGTTCTGGAGGCTGAGAAGTCCAAGATCAAAGTGTTGGCAGATTTGGTACTTGATAAGGGCCAACTTCCCTGTTCATAGGTGACCATCTTCTTACTGTGTCTCCACATGATAGAGGGGACAAGGGATCTCTCTGGGATCTCCTTTATGGGGGCACTCACTCATGCATAAGGAATGTACTTTCATGACCTAATCACTTCCCAAGGGGTCCAATTCCTAATACTATCATATTGGAGGTTAAGATTTACAATATGAATTTGGTGTGAGGAGACAAAAATACTTGTCTACAACACCTTCTTTAGAGAAATGTCTATTCAAGCCCTTTGACCATTTTTTTTAATTGAATGGTAACTATGTACATTAATGCACTTCTGGGGTACAGTGTGGGGTTTTCACATGCAATCTGAAATACTTCCATCATTTTTTAATCAGGTTTTTTGTTGTTGTTTGTTTTACTATTGAGTTGCAGGAGTTCCTTATATATTTTGAAATTGGCCTTTTAATCATTATATGGTTTGAAAATAATATCTCCCATTCTGTAGGCTGCTTTTTCATTCCATTCATAGTTTTCTTTGCTAAGCAAAAGCTTTCCAGTCTTTTATATGCTAAGTGAAATAAGGCAGTTACAAAAGGACAAATATTGCATGATTCTACTTATATGAGATACATAAAATTGTCAAATTCATAGAAGTGAGAATACCACAGTGGTTATCAGGGTCTATGGTTTGGGGTAAATGGAGAATTTTAATTCAATGGGTACAGAATTTCAGTTGTGCTAGATGAATAAGTTCTAGACATCTGCTGACAACCTAGTTAACAAAATAGTATTGCACACTTCAAAATTTGTTCAGACTTGTTTTGTGGCCTAACCTATGATCCATCCTGGAGAAAATTCAATGTGTGCTTGAGAAGAACATGTTTTATAAGTAGAAAATCTTTAAAAGTCCACCAAAAAAACTGTTCAAACTAATAAAATAATATAGTAAAGTTGTAGGATATAAAACTAATACACAAAGATCAGTGGTGTTTCTATACACTAACAATGACCCATCTGAAAAAGAAATGAGGAAAGCAATTCCATTTATAATAGCTACAAACAAAATTAAATAGGAATAAATTTAACTAAGGAGGTGAAAGATAACAGATTTTTTTTTCAGTAGTTTTCACACTGGAAACTACACAATTTGGTGAGAGGAATTTAAGAAGACACAAATAAATGAAAAGGTACTCCATGTTCATGAATTAAAATTAATATTGTTGTGAAGTCCATATTATCCAAAGCAAACAAAGATTCAATGTAATGCCTATCAAAATCCCAATGGTAGTCTTCACAGTAATAGAAAATAAATTCTAAAACTCATATGGAACCACAAATAAAATCCAAATAGCCAAGGCAACCTTGAGCATAAAGAAGAAAACTGGAGGCATCACACTACCTGACTTCAAACTATAACATATTTCAAAGTTATAGTAATTAAAATAGCATGGCACTGGCATAGAAATAGATACATTAACTGATAAAACAGAATAAAGAGCCCAGAAATAAAAACCTACACATTTGCAAGCAATTGATTTTCAACAAACGTGCCAAGAACACACAGTGAGGGAAGACAAGTCTCTTTAATTAAGCATGTTGGGAAACTGGATATCTACATGCAAAAAATGAAATAGGACCCCTTATCTCAAAATATATATACAAAAAATCAATTCAAATGGATTAGAGCTCATGTAAGACCTGAAAATAGTGGAATAAAACAGAAAGAGAAACTACACAACATTGGTCTCAGCAATGATTTTTTTGGAATGGTCTCAAAAGTTCAGGCAGCACAATAAAAAATAGACAAATGGAATTGCATCAGACCAAAAAGCTTCTGTACAACAAAGGAAAGGATTAGCTGAGTGAAGAGACAACCTACAGATATACAGAAAATATTTGCAAATAATACATCTGATAAAGGGTTAATATTAAAAATATGTTAAAAATTCAAAAAACTCATTAGTTAAAAAACTAAACAACCCTATTAAAAATGGGCAATAGACCTTAACAGACACTTCTCTAAGGAAGACATACAAATGGCTAATAGGTAGGTGTATGAAAAAATGCTCAATATCACTGATCATTAGGAAAATGCAAGTTAAAGACACGTGATATATCACCTCATGTCTGTTAAAATAACTATTATTGAAAAAGTGAAAGGTAAAAAATGTTGGTGAAGATGTGAAGAAAAGTGAACCCTTGTATACTATGGATGGAAATGTAAATTGATACGGTAATTATAGAAGACAGTATGGAAGATCCTCAAAAAGTTAAAAGTAGAACTACCGAATGATCTAGGGCTCCATGTTCTCAGTATATATCCAAAAGAAATGAAATCAGTATGTTGAAGGGATATCTGCACTCCTATGTTCATTGTAGCCTTATGTATAATAGCCAGGCTCTAACAATTAAGTTTGCAAACTTGCCACCATGCACTTACATTGGGAACGCTGTGCAATCACTTGGTGAGATTTCATAACCTTGGTATATCAGTGTCTCACAGTTCTTCCTGTGTGTGCATGGGGCAATGTCTTGCTGAATGGTGTTCATTATTGTGGTTGTGTCGGGGGTTTTGTGTTGTCATGAGGAGAAGAGCATAAATAAAGGAGTTCCAAAAGACTCAAACAGCATCTGGAAGATCTTGCTTGACTCATAATTGAATTATGAAATGGGAACTGTTTGGTATCATCTGGAACATGATTTAGGGGCTAGTTAACCTCTTGACCACTGGTAGTTCATCCCCCCATTTTCTAGGAAAAAATAAGTACATGTTTCTACATAGGAGAATTTGTTATGGGAGCCACACAGGGTGGTAACAATGAACAGTGATTTGGTAAAATGGATTGTCTATTCACATATCTAAATTCTCATGGTCAGAAAACAAAAACCTTGATTTCCATCTCTCATATCTTTTTCTCCAATGATGTAATCCACGCTTACCATTCAATAAATTTTAATTGAGGATATATCATATATAGATGTACATACACATCATATATAGATGTTGCATACACATGCAATCTAGTTGGGGACATTCAATTCACAAAAAGTTTATAGATTGCTTCCTATGTGCAAGAGATTATCCTAAAGATAGGGATACAAACATATATATGAATTATATATTACTTTTAAGGCACCTAAAGTCCATAGTAAAAAATTAATATAGAATATGTGGCAATTTGTAAATATACGTGTCTATAAAAACCAATAAAAACACAAATCAATGCCATTAACTTTTAAGACAAAGAAAAATGCTTAAAAATAAGTAGAAGCCTGTATTTACAAGCAGAAAGTACTTGTGTAAATGTGAGTTCCAGAAGAAGTGGGACCCAGAACTTACAGGAAGGGGTTCTGCTTCAGGTTCCTTAGAGATCAGCAGGGGAACAGGAGCTATAATGAAAATCATGTGGTGGGGGACATCAAGAGATGGATATAGAGAGGAATCCTGTTTGAATAGAATTGACATTCCTCCTTAATACTGGGAGAACAGAGTGGATGTGCAGACTTAAACCATGCTAGAAAAGATTGAAACTTTGGCAAAGAAGTTACATTTTTTTAAAAAGATGAGGATGGAAGAAAAAAATATTAACTAATAACATTTTTATCAATCCAAGGTCAGTTATGAGGAATTGAACATAGAGAGTAAGGGTGGTAGAAATAGGAATGTACAATAGGAATAGCATGTTCCTTTTGAATTTTCAGATGTACATTAGAAACTGGTATTTGATAAATAATGGAGGAATAGGTGGTCTTCGGAAAGAATGTATTTTCTTTCCTTTTGAGGTAGAACCCAGAGGAAACAATCCTATCAATCTGGGTGCTGGTTCTTTCCTTCCGGGGGGGATATTTTGGGAAAAAAACGAAAGAGAGATTACTGGAAATCCCCATCCCTTCTCAAACAACATTTTTTTTTTCTGCAACCAATGGGGATAAAGAGTGAGGCAGCATCACTTGTCTCCAGCAGACACATCTGACCAGAAGGTCTTAAGTAATGTCTTCGAGAAAAGTCATTTGAGAATGGATGACTAAATTAGATGTTGATAAGAAAGGCTAAAAATCTCCTTTTGTGGAATAAATTAAGACATAGGTAGTTATCAAGGAAAGAATATTTATAGAGTAAATCAAACAGTGAAGTGAGGATTAGAGGAGCTAAGCATTTCAATGGATAGAGACATGATTACTGGTTTTACATCTCCGTGGTTGGCTAATATTAAAAGCATAAATAAAAAACTGTGATGCTGAGCAGTGCCTGTGGCTCCGTGGATAGGTGCCGGCCCAATATACGGAGGGTGGCAGGTTTAAACCTGGCCCTGGCCAAACTGCAACAAAAAATATAGCCAGACATTGTGACGGGCACCTGCAATCCCGGCTGCTTGAGAGGCTGAAGCAAGAGAATCTCCTAAGCCCAGGAATTGGAGGTTGCTGTGAGCTGTGACACCATTGCACTCTACTGAGGGTGACCAAGTGAGACTCTGTTCTGTCTCTTAAAAAAAAAAATATGTGATGCTGGAATCTCCCTGCTATTCCTGTTATAGGAGAGATGGGGATTATGACAAAGATTTATCATGCCAACTCTGGTTGCCATGGGCTTATACACAGACAAATGAGGGGAAAATTAAATAAACAATTATTTTTTTTTTCACCAGACACTGAATTATACACTTCCAGATATTTATTTCATTTAATTCTCATCATAAACCTATAGTGGATGTATGTATCATACTATATATTCAGTTAACTGTATGTTAATAGTATGATAACCCAGCACATTGAAAAATGTTGATCCCTTCATAGTACCTCAATACATTGAGGTATACTGTGAGGTGTTGATTACTGGAGTCTGGTCAGGAAACCAAATACTTTGTATTTTTAACACTTCATAGTGAAATATAATGCCCATATAGAAAAACACAGAAAGCATAAATGTGCAATTAAATCAATTATTATCATGTCAACATCTGTGGAAATACCACCCAGATCAAGAAAAAGCACACAGAAGCCCTACCAGGCCACCTTCTATCCACACTGCTCTCCCTCCTGCCAAGGTTACTCACTTCAGACTTTAATAGCAATCATTTCTTTGCATCTCAGTACACCTTCAAAAAAAAAAAACTTAATAATTATCCCTAACATGCTAATATCATATAAATTGAATCATGGTATATTTTCTTTTGTGATCTAATTATAGTATTTTCAACTGAGCAGCCAGCAAAAACTGGGCTACTCAACAAACACTGGTCAATTAATTTGTTATCTTCATAGGAAAGATAATGAAATTGGGCACATACCTCACATCTTATACAAAATTAATTCCAATAGAATTGTATATCTATATGTGAATAACAATACAATAAAACTTGTAAAAGATATTATTAGAGAATATCTTCATGACTTTGAAATAGGAAGAGATATTTTAAAAGGATTCAAAATTTAAAATCATAAACAAGAAGATTAAATTTCAGTCACAAATATATTTAAACAGGAATAGTAAGAAAATATTGGGCACAAATAGTAGGTACCATAGGATGTACCAGCAAAGTGCCTGATGAGGACATAATTAAGCCTGTCACGGTGATGCTGGGAGCCTCTCACCGGTGGATTCTAGTATTTGTAGTTAGGAAAAACAGAAATAAGAATGACAGAGGAGTAGGCCCTCAAATACTTTAACATCACAGAAGGGAAAGGGGCAAGCAAATCTGGGAAATGTGAGCACACACAGTGATAAATATTTTTTGTGGCTATATGATGGTTGAAGGAGAGGATAGAGTGAAGCACACTCAGAGGGCTCCAGGAATATTTCTGTGATTGATGGTTACGTTGCATCAATATTTCTGATATATAGTTCCAGTTCTTATTAAATGTTTTGGTCACTGATAGAGTCAAATATAAAGACCAGCCCAAATTGAGCAGACCACCCAAATAGAATCAGCCCAGGAATTTTCAACCCAAATGGAATTTTCCACCCAGGATGTTGTCCACACAGAACCTGGACTCCATTTCCTTTTGTTTTGCATCTTGGAATAACTTTTATTTTGGTCTTTGACCTCTCATTTTGGTGCTGAAAACTGGGATGGGGAAAAGCTCCCTTGAAGGGCTGAGATACACACACTGTCAGACCCAACTAGACAGACTCTCTCTCTCTTTTTTTTTTTGTAGAGACAGAGTCTCACTCTATCACCCTTGGTAGAGTGCAGTGATGTTGCACAACTCATAGCAACCTACAACTCCTGGGCTTAGGTGATTCTCTTGCCTCAGCCTCCCTAGTAGCTGGTACTTCAGGTGCCCACCACAACGCCCAGCTATTTTTTTGTTGCAGTTTGGCTGGGGCCAGCTTTGAACCCGCCATCCTCAGTGGCCCTGTGTCCCTCAGTGGGGCTGGTGCCTTACCCACTGAGCCACAGGCGCCACCCTAGACAGACTCTTGTTCCAACAAGAGGAAGGGAAACAGGGAAATTCTGACCCCTGCCCAAAATTCATCCAATTAATGGTGAGGTGAGCATTTGTCTAGAACCCCTTTCTGAAGTTTTTAAACTTTTTTTTCTTTTTCACCACTCCAACTCCTCTTTCCCTCTCCCTCCATCTCTGGGCCTCTTAAGCAGTCATATATAGACTCTGAGATTTTTTTTAGCTTCTCTTCTCTTTCCCCACTCTAGGCCAAAAAACAGTGGTCCACACCTCCCAATCCCAGAGAGTCAGAATTGCCTATCCAGTGCTTCATGTGTAGGGATATCCTTCCATGGACCTGGGCCACTATTATCCAGCTGGTTAAAGGTCACATGCAGAGGTCTGGTACCTCCCTGATCCCATCCTCAAACACCTCCTTCCTCCTCCTCTGTTTTTTTCTGGTTCAAAGTCACATTTGGAGGTCTGGAAACCTCCCTGACCAGTTTTCAGCCACCTCTTTCCTCCTCTTCACAGTCTCTCTTTACATTCTCACTTTAACCTCATTTTTTTTTTTAACCTCCAGTTTCTGATACGTGGACTGCTCAGTCACAGATTCCCCCTTCTTCACCTTTAAGCTGCCTTTTAACTCACCTAAAGTCTCTACAGCTCTACCCTGACCTTAAACCTAAACACTTCATCTTTTTCTGTAATACTGCTTGGCCTGTGTACAAACTAGACAATGGCTCATAATGGCTTGAAAATGGCACATTTGACCTCTCAGTCCTCACTGATCTCAATAATTTCTGTCAGAGATTAGGCAAATGGTCAGAGATTCCTCTCCTTGGAAACATTCCTCCTCTGTGTTTGTCTTGTGAACCCTCTCATGTTTTCCTTGCGCAGGTCAAACCAGCTTCTCCTGACCCACCTGAATCTCCATTGTCTTATTTCAACCCAGAAGACAACCCTCCCCTTCTATTCCTCCTAGCCCCTCAACCTCATTCCTACCTGCAGAATTCCTACACTCAGATCTCCATCCAATCCCTTTCTCTCTCCACCGCCTCCTACCTACCCTCCTACATGTGGTAGAAATAGAAAAGATGGCAGAACTTGGAGAGAAAAGAAACATGGCAGACCCAATTTCCTCACCCCATACTAGGTCCAGTCACACCTTTGGGCCTTCCATTTCTAGACTACCACAACCTCTAGACCCCCTCTCAGAGGTTGTTTGAAAAGAAGATATCATCAGGGTTCATATCCCTTTTTCTCTCTCAGACCTGTCCCACATAAGTCAGAAACTATATCCAGAAAATACTCCAAAAATTCCCCCAGGGCCCTCAGACTCCCCAGCAAGATCTCATTAACCCTTTTAAGGTCTTTAATAACCAAGAAGAGACCTGTAAGCAGCAAAGCCTCTCAGAATTTCAGTTATTGGCTTCTGCTGTTAGACAAAACCTGTCTACTTCTCAAAACTGATCTGGGCACTGCAAAATAATGAACTCTCCCCCAGACCATGTTTCAGAGCAGCAAATCATGCCTTTTGGCAAAGCAGTGCCCAAATCCAAACCCTCCCCCCAAACCATGTCCAGCCTGCAGAAGTCCTCATTGGAAGTCTGACTGCCCAAGTCTTTCCGAAGATCTGATTTGCAGCCATTCCCAGGACCTAGTGAAATTTCCCAACCTTTTAAGCCTACCTGCAAAAGACTGATAGTTCCTGAAAAATCAGAATGCACCCTAGACAATTATGAAATTTGAACTCTGGGTACTTTTGTTAGTGGAAGGCAAGCTGGTCTCTTTTCTGATAGACACAAGGACAACTTTCCCATGCTGCCATCTTATAAAGGTCCTAAAGCAAACAGAGATCTCAGTGGTGGAAACTGAGGGTAATTCACTGTGTCCTCAGCCTACTCCACCTTTGTGGAATCATGGCCTCCTTGGTTATTGTTTATGATAAGGCCTCTAATTATGATCTTTCTCATTCTCAGTTTCTGACCAGTAATCCTCCATCTCATCTCCTGATTTATTGACCAGGCAGTCACCCAAAAAACAACCAGTCATATCCTCACCCAATGCAGATATCAACCAGTTCAAACTGAAGACCCAAGAATGTTCCTGTAAGCATTACTCCTTTCCCTCTCCCATTTTTCTTACAGGTAGCCTATGCCACCCCTTATTCACAGAAAGCAGTCACAGAGATACCAAGCCCATCACCCCACCTCCTTATAATAGACTAAAAAGATCAAGATGATAGAATCAAATGTAAATATAGGGACTTACCCAAATAGAATCAACCAGCAAAAATGGAATGTCCCACCCAGGAAGAGTGCCTGCTGGTTATCAAAAGAAAGTGCAGGGACAATGACAGAAAATGGAATCAATAGTTCTAGGTTTTGATTAGCCACTTTTCAATTATCTCATATAATCGTTATAACAACTCTGCAAATAACACTTTATACAACTTTTTGGAAGTGATAGTAGGAATATGGGAATTATATTCTGACTTTAAAAACAAACAAAAAAATTCCTTAGAGGAAACAAATTTATTAGAAATGTGTTAGTGCAGGTGGTGCCAGTGGCTCAGTGGATAGAGCACCAGCCCCATATACCAAGGGTGGCCCGGCCCCAGCTGAATTGCAACAACAACAACAACAAAAAGCTGGGTATTGTGGCAGGCGCCTGTAGTCCCAACTACTTGGAAGGCTGAGGCAAGAGAATCGCCTAAGCGCAGGAACTGGAAGTTGCTGTGAGCTGTGTGATGCCATGGTACTTTACCGAGGGTGATAAAGTGAGACTCTGTCTCTACAAAAAAAAAAAAAGAAAGTGTTTAGGGCTACAGTTATTCAAAGCATTCGTCAAAGTATGGCATTATTAGAATGAATGGGATCTGCAGATCTTTTTTCCTGACAGTGCAGGGCCAATGTAAGCTTACTATTAACATAATACACTATTATTTCAAGTGTTGCAATAGCTATGTTGATAAAATACATTTAGAGCACAAATTTGTGTGACCAAAATTGTTAAAATGTTTTATAAATTTATAAGAATCTCAAAAATTAAAGTTCTCTGAGAGTATAAGATAATAGCACTCACTAAATGGGACAAGAAAATATGTTTCAGGTTAATTAAAAGAGCAGAGGGGCAAAAAAAAGATAAGTAAATGATGTGCAGGGACAAAAAAGGATGAAAGATGCAAGCAGGGAGAGAGTCCTGTCTGAAGGGAACAGAGAGTCTTCCTTAAGGCATGGGAGAGAATGTACAGAGGAGAGCCGCCCAACAAAGGAAAAGAATTGCACGGCTGTTTCTGTGCAGCTGGGCACCGTGAGAGTAGGGAGAGAAGACTCCAGGCATCTCTGGCCAGCGAGTTTTGCTCAGAGGCTTCCCTTTGGTGACACAGGAAGTCAGCAAGAGATTTCTGGACCCCAGAAGGAGGACAGAAGCAGTAGAAAACTGGTAAGTGGTGGGTGCTCACAGTTGTAACCATAGCAATTGTGAGACTGCAAGCAGGAAAAGCCTTACCTATGGACTGTTTTGCTTTTTTTGGATTTGGGCACTCGATTGAACTGCCTTGGGAGATCTTGGGTAGGTGTGCAGACGAATTTGGGCATTGTCTGGGGCCTGGGACTGAGCCACTGAGCTGGAGGGGAGCTAATATTGTTCATCTGTGGGCTGCCTGCACAGCCTGCTGTCGGGAAGCTGACCCTGCATGTTGCAGCACAGGGTCAGCTAGGAGATTTTAGTGAGTAATTTAGTGACTGAGCTGCCCAAAGACAGGGCCTGAGATGCTAGGGAAGTGCAGAGATTCAACTGTTTGGCAGATTAACAGCCTCAGCCTCAGGGGCATAGAGGGAGTCTAGATTTGGTGCACTGGATAAGTGGGCAGCCACACCAGGAGAGATCCTAGCCATAAGTGCTTTCCTTGGAAAGCTTCTATTCAGCCAAGGTTCATAGTTGGGAGTGTCTTTAAGTGGACTGAGGAGTCATTTGGACTCCTAAGCCTTCAGGGTCTGAGAGACAGGCTGAGGCCTCCAGTCTCCATCTCCAACAGCTGTGTTAATACTGCAATCAACATCTCATACCTCAGAAGATCACCTGTCACCTGGACAACATTTAGCAGTTGTTTGGTTGTTTGGTTTTGTTTTTTGTTTTGTTTTTTTCTTAATTTCAACATTTTTCCTTGACATTTTTGAATTTTTTTCCTTTTTGCTCTTTTTTCTCCCTTTTTTCACTATTCTATTTTAAATACAATCTTCCATTTTTGCCTTCTTTAACAACTAGAATTTCACTTTTGTCAGTGTTTCTTCCCCTATTATTTTTTTTCCACAATTTTATCCTGTAAGAGTTTTTGCTTATTTGTTTTGGTTTGATTTATAGTAGTTTTGTCTTTCCTCTATACCTAGTGGAGGTGGGGTACTGTGTCTGATCCAGCTGGCATAGAGCCATTGATCTCAAGGGAACCACATATCCCAGCACCCCCAGAGGTTGGAGGTTTTTAAAGTTGGGTCATAGTACCCTACTATACACCTATATTACTCCTGTTTCCTTCTTTTGGTGCCTTTCTTCTTTTTGTCACTTTTACTCACCTCTTCTTCTTTCTCTTTTTTATTTCTTTTTAAAATCTTTTTTCCCTTCTTGCTCTTCAATCTTCTCATCCTTCTGGTCCTGTACCAAAAGGACTCATTAAAACTTTAGGCCAGAGGCACAGTTATTTAAAGAGCAAGAATTGAAAGGAAAATTAGGCCAAGGAATAGATACAAGAAAGCATACATGAAGAAGAAATCAGCAGAAAAATCCTGGCAACATGAAATACCCGTTCAGAGTAATCCCTGCTAGGGATCGCGAGATAGCTATAGCAGAGGATTCCTCCTATAAAGAAATGTTAGAAATGACAGAAAGGGAATTTAGAATACAGATGATGAAAATAATGAAGGAAATGATGGAAACAACGAAGTAAATTGCTGATAAAGTGGAAAATAACCAAAAGGAAATCCAAAAATAGAATCAAATAAGAGATGAACAGTGTGAAGAATGTAGAAAGGATATAGCAGAGCTGAAGGAACTGAAGTAGTCAATTAGGGAACTTAAGGACGCAATAGAAAGTATCAACAACAGATTAGATTATGCAGAAGAAAGAATCTCAGAGGTTGAGGATAAAGCTTTTGAGATAACTCAGATAGTTTAAGAGACAGAAAAGAAGAGAGAGAAAGCAGAACATTCACTGAAAAAATTATGGGACTATATGAAACACTCAAACATGCGAGTTATAGGTATCCCTGAGGGGGAAGAAGAATGCCCCAGAGGAATGGAAGCCATTCTAGAGAATATTATAAATGAAAACTTCCCAAATATCACCAAAGATTTTGACATACTCCTTTCAGAGGGATATCGGTCCCCTGGTCGCCTCAACTCAAATAGAGCCTCTACAAGGCACATAGTGATGAAACTATCTAAAGTCAAGACAAAAAAAAAGATTTTGCAAGCTACCAACTGACCTACAGGGGCAAATCTATCAGGGTGACAGTGGACAAGCCAGAAGACAATGGTCATCTATCTTTAATCTACTTAAATAGAAAAATTTCCAGCCCAGAATACTATATCCCACTAAGTTAAGCTTATTTGCCACAAGACCAGCTTTACATGAAATATTTCAACCTGCTCTACACACTGACCGTCACAATGGACCTTCAGCAAAGTAAACACCCAGAAATTAAAGGACCAAACCTAGTTTCCACAATGATGCAAAAGACAAAATTAAGCACTGCACTTCCACAAAATAAGCTGAATGAATGCTACCACACTTATCAATTATGTCAATAAATGTCAATGGCTTGAATTCTCCACTGAAGAGGCATAGACTGGCTGATTGGATTAAAAAACACAACCACACTTCACATCAAAAGACAAATTAAAACTCAGAGTTAAGGGTTGGTAGTCAATTTTTCAGGCAAATGGAATTCACAAGAAAAGAGGGGTTGCAATCTTATTTTCAGATACATGGGGATTTAAAGCAACCAAAGTCAAAAAAAACAGTAATGGTCACTTCATATTGGTCCAGGGAAAATTACAGCAAAAAGACATTTCAATTTTAAATATTTATGCACCTAATTTAAATGTTCCCAGATTCTTGAAACAGACCTTGCTTAGTCTGAGCAATATGATATCCTATAATACCGTAAGAACAGATCCTCTAAACAGAAATTAAACAAAGATATTAGAGATTTAAAAAACCCTAAAGAGACCCTAGAACAACTGTGCTTGATAGACGGATATAGAAACTCCATCCCAAAGATAAAGAATATACATTCTTCTCATCATCCCATGGAACATTCCCCCAAGTTGGTCATATCCTAGGACATAAAACAAATCTCAACAGAATCAAAAGAATTAAAATTTTACCTTGCATCTTCTCAGGTCACAAGGCACTAAAAGTGGAACTCAACTCCAACAAAAACATTCAACCCACACAAAGGCATGGAAGTTAAACAACCTTAAGCTGAATGACAGTTGGGTGCAGGAAGAAATAAAAAAGGAAATTATTAGCTTCCTTAAACATAACAACAAGGAAGACACAAGGTACCAAAACCTATGGGATACAGGAAAAGCAGTTCTGAGAGGAAAACTTATCACTTTAGAAGCCTACATTTGAAAAACAGAAAGAGAGCGCATCAACAAACTGACAAGCCATCAGCTGGAATTGGAAAAAGAAGAATAATCTAAACCTAAACCCAGCAGGAGAAAAGAAATATCCAAAATTAAATCAGAGATTAATGAAATTGAAAACAAAAGAATCATTCAGAAAATTAATAGGAGGGGGAGCAAGATGGCAGATGGGATGGATCTTTAGCTCAAATCTCCTCATGGTTTTGGGTGAGAGGAAGGGGGCTGGATCTTTCCCTGCACTGGCGGCTGGTGGCCTGAGGTGGCACCAACCAACCCCTCCCCCAGGGAGAACTACAATTCCCAATTCGTAGGGAGTTTGGGTGTTTTGTGGAGAGTTTAGTGAAGTGTGGATTCCTGAGTGGAATTTGGCAACCAGAAAGGGGAGCCATTTGGACTCCATTTGGAGCAGCAGAGGTCTAGGCAGCCAGACAGAAAGTTGAGGGGAAAGGATCCCATTTAGGAAATGGACACACTTTGTAATTTTAGAAATGGCTAGCCACAGCCACCTTTTTCCACAGGCCAAGTGTGGTGATTTGAATCCCACTAGCAGGCAGCCATCCTGCACCCAAAACTGCTCCAGGATACCCCACACTTCACAGGAACTTCTGCAGGGAGAACTTGTGAAACCTCCCAGTGAAGATTTTATTTTATTTTTATTTTTATTTTTTTCTGAGATTGGCGAAATTAACAGAAGGGTGAGGGTCTAGGAGGCGGAGTGATGGCAGATGGGATACAAGTTTAGCTTAGGTATCCCAGAACAGCAGGTGTGACTGTATGTGCTAGATCATTTCTGGTAGGGAATACTGGAGGTAGGCTGGCAGTTTGGGGAGTGTAGTGATCTGGTGGATTGCTGGATTCAGGGTGTGACCCCAAGCTGTGGAGTCTGAATGAAAAGTCTTTGTGCTCTGGAGCTAAAGCGGCAGGTGCCAGCAGCAACCATCCCCTTACCCACGGAAGATTACAATTTCTAGTTCAAGGGGAAACTAAGAGTTGAGTAGAAAAACTGGTGAAGCATAGACTTCTGTGCTGAATTGGGAGGGCGGATAGGCAGTCTGGAACAGGACAACTGAGGCTAGGCAGCCAGTCAGGAAGCAGACATATTTTGAAAATTCAGAAATGGCCACTGCATAGCACCTCTTCCCATGGGCAACGTGCAGCAAGTTGAATCTCACCTGCAGACAGTCATCCTACACCTAAAATGGGTTCAGGACACCCCACACTTTACAGGAACTGTTGTAGAGAGAATTTGTGCAACCCTCCAGCCAAGATTCCTTTTGAAATCCAAGGCACCAACATTCCTGCAGTCTAAGCGCCAAATGGGTAGCCAGGCAACCATCAAAAAAACAGTGTAGGAGGCGGAGCAAGATGGCAGAGGAGATGCACCCCTGAGTCAACTCTCTTGGTGATTACATGTGAGAGTGGGCTTATTGGATCCCTTCCGTGTGGCATCCTTGCACAGATAAGCAGCGCAGGGCGAGCAGCAAAGAGGTGAATTGCTAGATTGGAAGTATAGTCCAGAACCACGGTGTTAGCCAGAAAAAACTCAGGGCAGCAGCTGAAACGGCTCCATCTGCGCCCTGTGTGCCAGGTCGTGGCTTGCATCCTGAGAGACAGAAACCAATCCTTCCCCGATGAAAGGCTCCTGTACCCAGTTCGTGGGGGAGTTTGTGTGTCTCACAGAGAGTGCAGTGAGGCGTGGACCCCCAAGCTGAATTTAGCAGCCAGAAATGGGAGACACTTGGACCCGGTTTAGGGTGCCAGAGATCCAGGCATTCAGACAGAAACTTGAGGGGAAGGGACCCTGCTTAGAAACCGATCCATCCTATAATTTTAGAAGTCTGTGTGGAGCTGCACTGACGCGGCGACCAGCAGGGTGAATCAGTTCCCCTCTTACA
>CAUYQV010004831.1:0-35565 GCA_963574575.1 Galagoides demidoff
TGGTCCCAGCTACTTGGGAGGCGGAGGCAGGAGACTCGCTTGAGCCCAGGAGTTGGAGGTTGCTATGAGCTGTGATGCCATGGCACTCTACCCAGGGGGATAGCTTGAGGCTCTGTCTCAAAAAAAAAAAAAAAAGAAAGCTGGACTCTCACAATTACAACACCAGGAGTCCTAGAACCAAGCTTGGTACCAAGAAAAGTTCAGAAGAGGACTTGCCAACAACAAAAACACAAATATGGACATTAAATTCTGTGGCACAATCATTCACCAGTTATAAATCTTGATAACCCCAAACATGTACCTCCTAATTTTGTTATATTATCCTGGACATGAAAACAGAAACTGTAAAATTGAAGATGAAGAACACGCAAGTCCTCAAGAATATTTTCATGGAACCCTTTAAGGGTTTTTGGGACCCTAGTTGGAGAAACAATGATCTAAAAGTAGAAGGTGCAGATGGAAGAGGGAAGAGACAAAGACACACCCGAAGGATGTGACTCTGATTAGAGTCAAGACATGGGAAGAGTCCAAGGTGATGTTGAAGTCTGAAGTTGCCACATCTGAGAGAGTGGCAACAGGGCTCCCTGAAATAGGAAACCCAAGAAAGGGTCGGTGCCTGTGGCTCAAGTAGCTAAGGCGCCAGCCACATACACCAGAGCTGGGGGGTTCGAATCCAGCCTGGACCTGCCAAACAACAAGTACAACCAAAAAATAGCCAGGCGTTGTGGCGGGCGCCTGTGGTCCCAGCTACTTGGGAGGCAGAGGCAGGAGACTCGCTTGAGCCCAGGAGTTGGAGGTTGCTATGAGCTGTGATGCCATGGCACTCTACCCAGGGGGATAGCTTGTGGCTATGTCTCAAAAAAAAAAAAAAAAAAAAAAAAAAAAAAGAATTCTGCTTGACAAAGGTAGGGGGTGGGAAGTAATCGTCAATGGGTTTGACTTCACCAGGGAGCCAGAGGTAAGCCAGAGGTAATGCAGAGTGCCAGAGGCCAAGCTAACAGTGACATGGATTCAGAGCTCACTGTGTGCCAGGCACATTCAAAACAAGTTAGGTACATGAAATAACACAATTCTCCAAAACACCTTGAGGTAGGTACCTAGCATTATCATGTCTATTTTACAGATGAACAAACTGAGGTACAGAGAATTAAGCAACTTGTCCAAGACCACAAAGTCACTATGTGGTTGGGGATCTGAGCCCAAGCATTCTGGGACTAGAGTCCCTGCTTTGAATCTTTGTTGAGTCAGGGCTCCCCCTTCCTTCTACCAGCTGTGGCAGCTCCACCCAGATGATGGAGTCTCTACCTCAGTTTCCTTGCCCAGAGCCTGAGATGGTCAGTGGGGTTAAAGCCTGCCATGACACCGACATCATGCTGTTTTGTTGGTCATAGCTGGGCTCTTTGCCACCCTCCAAGCACATCATCAGTCCCAAGTGGAACTGGCTCCACAGACCTAGATCTCTGACTTCTGCCTGGTTTAGCACAGCCTCTGGCTTTGAGGTTTCTACATCACAAGTATCAGGCCTCCTGTGCACACAGATAATGCCTCAGCTCAACTGAGCTTCTTCGTACTTCTCTGCAACCTCAGGGACACCCTGGGTCCAAGTTCACAGCTTCAGCCTTCTCTCCTATCCTGCCAGCCTGAAGTATGATACTGACCGTGAGCCACATTGTTGATGCAATCGATGTATTCTGCCCCCTGTTCATCGTACATGTACTGCCCGTGGCCCCAGACAACCTTAACAGGATCCTCAGGGAAAAAGAGTCTGCAAGAAGAGCTGTGGGACAGGCAAGGAGGAGACAGCCATGTCTGAAAGCCTGAAGGGAGAAGTCCACCCGTCACAGACCTCTCCCCCTATTTCCTAGTTTGTGGAAAGGACAAAAGCTTGAGGGGCATCGTGGTGCTTCCCTGCCTCCAGTCTCTACTCCCCATGAATAAGGAAACAGATGAGGTTAAGAAGTTGCTGAAACTTAAAATCATTTCGTAAGTCGTGTTATGCCTTTGTGGCCTTGCTCATTTCTGCATGTGCCTGCATCAGGCCCTTGGATCCTGGGAAAAGGTGGTTGCCCCAGACCCGCGGGCGTTCTGTAAGGCTGCATTTGCTTGCTGGGATGGGTGGGATGGAAGGCACCCACGTTAGGCGGCTGACGCTTAGCCCTAAAGACTCCTGACCAGCTGTCCCCACTAGGGGCCTGCCCTGAGCTCTGGTGGGAGGCCGCCTCACAGACTTCCATGGCCCACCCAGGGTCACTCGTGGAGACTTTCTCTAAAGCTGCCCTGAAAGGACTACCCCACCCCCAATCTTGCTCTGAACTTTCAGCCCCTTTCCGGTAACTCCCAGGTCCTGCTGAGCGGCCACCACCCTCCCAGGTGCCAGGGCAAAGGGCTTCTCCCGCAGGCAAAGGCTGCCCAGCGAGCCTGCGAGAGCCAGAAGAGCGGCGCGGGAGGGGTCCTGAGACGCAGAGGGAGCCGAAGGGCGACAGGACCCCGCGCTGAGGCGGAGGCCGCAGAGCCCGACTGCCCCAGCCGCTCGTCGCCCGCTTCCGGGCCCCAGCGGAGTTCTAGCCCGGCCAAGCCAGGGCGGGGCTGGGGCTCCGGGGGCTCTGCGGTGAACGCGCGTGCGCCGTGCGTGCGCTCCCCGCTCTGCCCCGCCCCGCGCCGCCGTCACCCGTGTACCTGAGCAGCCGCCGCCGCAGGGCCAGGGTGTCGGCTTTTCGCCGCTGTTCCGCTGCCATGCCGCTGCCACCCGTGGGTATTGACTCGCCGCGCAGAGACACCGCCGCACGGGTTAGGCCTCAAGCCCCACCCTAGACCCCGCCCTGGCCTAGATCTCGATTTAGGCCGCCTGCCTGCACTTCGGGCCCCGCCCCACGTGGTCCATTTGCTTTGGTTGGTTTATTCATTTGGCAAATGAGCCTGGCAGCCTGCCAGCGTCAGAGCATAACCCG
The DNA here is from genome assembly GCA_963574575.1 of Galagoides demidoff. NCBI lineage: Eukaryota > Metazoa > Chordata > Mammalia > Primates > Galagidae > Galagoides > Galagoides demidoff. The sequence goes on from CAUYQV010004831.1 coordinate 2,949, forward strand.
GCAGTCGCATGCAGGAGCTGGGTTTGTGTTCGCCTTGCCGAGGGCTGCCTCGGCGTTGGTGCCAGGACGCATCTCACCCCACCAGGCCTCTCTTTTTTTTTCTACGGAATGGTTCCAGGTAACCTCGCCGCTGCTGCCGGCACCGAAGCGCGTTTCTGAACTCCCGCAGGCTTTGCCTCCTGGGGCTGACTAAGGTGATCACCGCAGGCTCAACCTGCAGGGCAGCAGGGTTTCTTCTAGAATCCGGACAGGGTGAAAATGAAATATCAATGCTAAGGGAATCACGTAGTGTTTAGGCAGGAAGAGAGTTGGGAAGCCTCCTGAGCCCCCATTGCACATGTCCAGGACACTGAGGCCCAGAAAAGGAAAGGGCTTTTCTGCCAGACAGAACAAGTTTGCTGCAGAGACTGGACTCCCAACTGATGACTGCTTAACTTAAGCCCAGGAAGTGAGGAGAAAAGGCCTCCAAGGGGCTAGGAGCTGGGGTATCAGAGAGACACCCCTCCTGGGGTGGGACACTGGGACTTTCTGGCCTAATGAATGCTAGAGTAAGAGCCTGGAGCTGCTGGTGGCAAGAGGTGAGAGTGGGGAGAGAGAAGCTCCAGCTTGTCTCTCCCTTTCTGTCTACTTTCTTACGATTCCCAGGCCTTTTTGGCTCTCCCTCAACACAGATCTCTTCAATAAAATTGCAAAATGCTCAAGCATTTATTAAAGAACATTTGGAGTTTTCTTAATTTTTTTTTATTTTGGTAAAATACATATGACAGAATTTACCATTTTAGCTATTTTTAAGTATACAATTCAGTGGCAAAAGTACATTCACATGGATCTGCCTGAGAGTCAACCAGCATCATGGGGCTCCATTATCAGGTTCCATGTCCTGCCAAACCATTTTGGAAAGACAAATTAGAGAACATCCAAGATCCAGGGTCTGATCACTGGGTCAAGCCCGACACTACATTCTGGCTGTGTGTCCCTAAGCAGGAGGCTCTCCCCTGTGAGCCTCAGTTTTCCCATTTGTACAAAGGAAATAGTGACATCTGTCACATAGGCCCCCTCCTTTACAGGGCTGGTATGAGGGGTTCCTGGATGGAAGGAGGAGGGAATTGCAAACTGTAGGGACCATAGATTTGTGAGGTTATGCTGGCACTCTACAGGAGGTATTGACACAGAGTGATCTCCATCAGTCATCACAGCCCCACTGTGTTTCTTTTCCTTTTTCTACTACTGGTTTCCCTGGTGACCCAGATGACTGGCCAAGCAATGTGGCCTGCCAATTATTGCCAGCTGTTTAGGCAGACAGAGGAAGGGCTTGATGTATTCCTCCTACCTTAGCCAGTGTGTGGTTGAGCTTCTGCTTAGCAAAGGGGCCATGTACAGAGATCTGGGTGGGGAACTACACTTACTGTGGCCCTCTTTAGGCCTCAGTCCTTGGAGACGGAGACACTGTAAGTGCAATGCATGGTTACTGCCCGTGACACCATCACTACAAGCCCTTTCTACACCACCCTGGATATGCTTTTTATCATTGTGAAATGGGTCCATGTCTTAGGGTTATAAGGACCAGCTGTGATGGAAGATGTGGAAATGCTTTGCAAGACTGTGACCCTAGAGTCGGGAGGAGAGGGAAAAATCAGAATTATGGGCATTTCTGGGTGCTATCTTTCACATGTTTCATGCAGTTGACCCTCACTGAACCACAGTCTGAGGGGTAAGTACTGCCATCCCATTTCACAGATGAGGTGGCACATTGCGTCTTTTAAGATGGCTATAGCAAGATCTATTCCACATTTTCTCCTTAAAATATGATGCTGACACTTCTCCCATTCAGAGGTAGGGTCTCTCTCTCTGCCCTTTAATCTGGCAGAAAGTGACACTAGATGACTTCTGAGGCTTGGCCATAACAGGTGCCATAGCTTGTGCTTGGTTCACCTGGGATATTCACTCTTAGAATCCAGCCACCATTCTGTGAGGAAGCCCAGGCCACACGACAAGGCCACAGGTAGGTGTTCTGGCCAGTTGAGGCCCCAGCTACAGCCAGCCTCAACCAACATACATGGGAGAACTTAAGCCCATCAACCCCCAAATATGTCATAAACAGAAATTATCATTGTTTTTTTTTTTTTTTTGTAGAGACAGAGTCTCACTTTATTGCCATCGGTAGAGTGCCGTGGTGTCACACAGCTCACAGCAACCTCTAATTCCTGGGCTTAGGCGATTCTCTTGCCTCAGCCTCCCGAGTACCTGGGACTACAGGCGCCCACCACAACGCCCGGCTATTTTTTTGTTGCAGTTTGGCCGAGGCCAGATTTGAACCCACCTCCCTTGGTATATGGGGCTGGTGCCCTACCAAGTGAGCCACAGGTGCTGCTCAGAAATTATCATTGTTTTTAGATGAACAGGTTTGGGATGATTTGTTACAGTCTGATAATCATCATAAAGGAGCACCTGGGGGCTTAGTGACATGAAGTGACTGGCCAGAGTATTCAGCTGCTATGTGTCCTTGAATCTGCATCTTGCTAACTTCAAATCCTGAACTACCTCCTCTGGTTTCTGGTATGGCTCTGATGCAGGGAGAGCTTCCTTCTCTCTCCCTACCCAGCAATGGCCAGAATGAAAACTTTAGCAGAGATGGTACAGTGGCAATCCACAAGGACAGGCACACCCAGATACACATTTGTGATTTATTACACACAGCAATATCCATCAACACAGAAATGACAGGCAAGTAGCTAGACAGAGCTGCTTGCTGGGAATGCTTTCTAGAGATGGAAAAGTCTCTTGTCATAGCATAGGTGGCTCTGGTCGCACCCCCCTGCTTAGGCCAGCTGGGAACCAGCCTGAGGTTCACTTTGTCTCAGGACTCACCAAGAGGACCATTTTTGCAGGCTGACCAGTTCTGGGAGGGAGACTTGGGGCCAGTAAGACCCAAACTCTGAGCTGGAGGCCAGCCTGCTCAGGCCAGGTAGGGTCCCATCCTGTCTCTGCTCAGGGTAATTGGACACAGAGGCAGGACTTAGAAGCCAATCCAGACTGGGACCCTCTGTTCCCAAAATTTGGGGACCACTGCAGCTAGGTATACATTGCAGCAATCACAGAACTTGACCACACTACTCCTGGCCAGAGGATGTGTGTTCTCATGGCAGGGTGGCTTTCTGAGGCCTGTTGAACGTGGCAGGAGCTGGATTCTCCATGATGCTATCTCCTGACTGTCTCCTGGGTCCAGCTGCAGTGCTTGGTGGGAGTCTTGTCCAGGGGGACCAGAGGGCATGGGCAGCTGGTTGCAACTGGGTCCAAGTCCTGGACCTTCTTGGTTGGAGTGTGTCCCAGAGGCTCCAGAGCTTCGCGGGGCAGCTCTTGCAGCCACAGCTGTGAGTCCCTCCACTAATCAGCTGTCTGAAGGCCCAACCCGGGGCTTTTCCGGCCTCACCTGAGCAGGTGCTTTCACCCTTGTCTCCTTTCTGAGAAAGCCAAGTCCCGTGGGTGCCTCTCAGGTGCACATTTTCCCCAGATTGGCCTATCCACTTTCCTGCAGCTTCACGTGCTGATTCTGGGGCTGGGTAGGCATACTCTCAAATGTTAAAAGGCCACAGGTGGCACATCCCATGAAAAAAGATCAATATATTATTGTTTTGTTTTTATAAAAATTAAAAATGTCCACACAGATCTGTACAGGTGTGAGCTGCGTTGGAGGGTCACTGGAAAAGGAAGAGAGACTGAAGGTGATGGGGGGCCCAAGAGACCTGGAGGTCCCGCTCCCATCTGGGCCACTGATGCCCTTCCTTTCCTTCCCCTCTTTTCTCTATCACCATTCCCTCTCAGCAGGGCCATTTGGACAAAATCCAAGGAGGCACTGATGGCTTTACACCAGCTGGGCCAGGTGTCAACTGAGTTTCGTGTGGCCAACAGGTGGTTTACAGACAAATCACCCAGGACCTCAGTCCCAGGCTTCAGCCACAAGATGGGAGAGTCAAAATCAGGGTCAAGAAAGGAAAACCTGGCCAGGTCTGGTAGCTCATGCCTGTGATCCTAGCACTCTGGGAGGCTGAGGCAGGAGGATCACCTTAGTTCAAGAATTTGAGACCAGGCTCCGCACCTGTGGCTCAATCGGCTAAGGCGCCAGCCACGTACACCTAAGGTGGCGGGTTCGAATCCCCAGCCCGGACCCACCAAACAACAATGATGGCTGCAACTAAAAAATGACCGGGCGTCGTGGCGGGCGCCTGTGGTCCCAGCTACTTGGGAGGCGGAGGCAGGAGACTCTCTTGAGCCCTGGAGTTGGAGGTAGCTTTGAGCTGTGATGCCATGGCACTCTACCCAGGGGGATAGCTTGAGGCTCCATCTCAAAAAAAAAAAAATAAGAGTTTGAGACCAGCCTGAGCAAGAGAAAGACCCTGTCTCTGCTAGAAATAGAAAAATTAACTGGGTGTTGTGATGGGCACCTGTGGTCCCAGTTACTTGGGAGGCTGAGGCAGGAAGATCACTTGAACCCAGGAGTTTGAGATTGCTGTGAGCTAGCCTGACACTCTAGCCCAGGCAACAAAGTGAGACTCTGTCTAAAAAAAAAGAAGGGGCCAGGCACTGTGGCTCACACCTGTATTCCTAGCATTCTGGGAGGCTGAGGCAGGTACATTGCCTAAGCTCACAGGGTTGAGACCAGCCTGAGCAAGAGGAAGACTCCATCTGTAAAAATAGCTGGGCATTGTGGGTGCCTGTAGTCCCAGCTACTCGAGAGGCTGAGCCAAGAGAATGGCTTGAGCCCAAGAGTTTGAGGTTGCTGTGAGCTATGACTCCACAGCACTCTACCGGGGTGACAAAGTCAGACTCCGTCCCAAAAAATAAAATAAAAAGTAAAAAAAAGAAGGATGCAGGAGGGTGCTGCAGACACCCAGAATGCCGAGTGAACCCTTCTACCCCTGTGTTCTCCCCACTCCCCTGAGCCTGACTGAGAGACTCTTCCCTTCAAGGTACCTTATGCCAGCAGCCAGGCACCGGCAGCCCGTCGGGGCCCTGGAAAGAAAAAGGTTTCAGTGGCAGGTACTGGGGTCTGGTCAGCTCCCTAAAATGCCATATAAAATGCTTCTCTGGTCTATAGGGAGATGTAGTCCAGGGAATACCACATCTGTCCACCCAGGCAGCAGAGTCATTGGTAATGATGGCCCCTCACTGATTTTGTCCTGAGTGCATCCGCCTGTGTGCTTTGTTGGGTCCCTTTTGCAGTGTGCAGAAACAGAGGGCACTAGGAAAGAATAGGTGTTATGCCGGACTTACTAGCCACGAGGGGGCCCTGGTCTGGGCCCTGCCCAGGGCTCTGTGGCCTCCTGCCTGGCAGCAGTGCCAGTGGCTTGGACCCCTAACTCTGGGGACCTGAGAGCTTTCAGGCTTTGGGCAGTAATGCCTCCAAGAGGTGTATCCCGCACTGCCTGCCCTGCCCCTGTGATGGAATCTGAGCAGAGGACAGGCAGGCTTAGGTTATCAGAGTGGAAATGAGCATGGGGGGTGGGGTTGTCTGGCAGCATTGGCCATGCCACTCAAGCAATGTTACACAAGCAGGGGCAGGCTTCTGCAGGCAGCCTGGAGGGTGGGGAACCTAGAGAGGGACAAAGACTAGCCCATCAGCCAGGGGCAGGAAACACTTCATGCTATTTCAAAGCACAGACACAGACACGGACCTCAGATACACAGAGCATACATCCTGGAACATTCCCATATGTATGCTGGGGCACAGGCTGGGGACCAAAGGGAAGGGATGGAGGAGGGCAGAATGGGGAGGAAGGCTGAAGGCAGGGAGGGTGGGGCAGAGCAGAGGCCCTGGCCACCCAGAAGGCCTCACAGCACACAGCAGGCCAGATAGCCTACCGAAGGGGAGGGCCCAGTGCCCCTTGCCGGGCTGCGCCAGCCTGGAGGCCCTCGCTGGCCCCTGCATGTAAGATTCTCCTGTTTCAAAGGAGACAACGATTTACTGACTTGGAGGGAGGTCCTGCCCTGCTGCCCCAGCCCTTTCTACATGCTGCCCACGCTGTTCTCCATGTTTTTCTTTCTCATTTACTTCTTAAAACCTCTGGAGTGAGGGGTTCCCATGCCACTGCATGGATGAGGAAACTGAGGAACAGTGGGCTAATATGACTCACTGGGAGCAATTGGGGAGGGTTCCTGGCCCTGATGCTCTCCAGAAGGTGAGGGCAGTTTGCTCATGTTGTAGCTGGAGTCCCTTCTCCGTGGGCCCCCAGCCAGGGTGGCCAGGTATGGGCATCTGGCCGGTTTTAGTATGAAAAACCAGCTGTTTTGCTTTTTTCTTCTGAGCTCCACTAGGAGAACATGATGTGTAAACCCTCCCTGACTTCTAGAAAAAGGAGCTGAAGTTTGGTTGCTCCAGCCTCTGGCTCTGGTGGGCTACAGAGGGCTCCCACCAGAGAGGACAGGGTAGCAGAAAGGGGCCCAGAACACATGTGGGGATATGGGGAAGGGCCTGGGACATCCCCAGCCAAGAGAAAGGCTCTTTTGGGAAGTGGGAAGGAAGAGAAGGGACACAATCAGAGAGGTCAGTGGGTTCCACCCTTCCAAGGTGGGGAAGCTGAGTTCTAGCCCTGCCTGGCCTCAAGCCCAGAGGGGGTTGGACCTAGACTATGGACTTGGGAAACAAGGATGACAGGCCAGGCACTGTCCCCGTACTCAGTAGCTTGCCTATGCCAACTGGACTTCCCTCCCTAGGCCCTAGCACCTCTTGGGTGCCCCTGACATTACAATTCCAAGGAAAGCCAGCTCCCAGTCTGGTATAGCCCCTTTCCACGCCCTACCCAAGAAGTCTAAGGAAGGGTCCCCACTCAAGCCAGGCCTCCCACTCTGCAGAGGGCTGGGTCCCTGAACCATGCCTATGGTGGGCAGTCAGGTCCAGAGCCAGAGGAGTGGGGATGATGGTGGCAGCAGCAGTAAAAGCAGCAGTGGCCCCGGCAGTGTGGGTGTGCTGGTGCAGGGCCAGTGGGGTGCTTGAGACTTGCAGCTGAGTGCTGAGGACAGGGAAGATGTTGGCCTGACCCTGGCCAGGGGCTGAAAAGATCTGGGGTGGGGCCGCCATCCAGCTCCAACACATACCACAGGACACGGCTGGTCCAGGCCTGGCGGTCCTGGCTCACCCTTCTGGCCCTTCACTCCTTTACGGCCGGGGACCCCTCGTTCTCCCTGCATGAAGAGGAGAGATGGTGGTATTACCCCTCCAACACTTCAACAACTGTGTAAGCCACCTGGCCCTGATGCTTCAGCGTAAGCCTCCTCCCTGTGAAACCTGCTTCTCTCCACTTGCTTCCTCCTCCCCCCACCCCCCAGCTCCTGTCCCTTCTCCCTGCCTCCCTCCTATGTCCCAACCCCTGGTTCCTGTCCTCCTGGCCCTACCTTTTCTCCACGCTCACTCCGGTCACCTTTTTCACCTCGGGGTCCAGGGAAACCCTGACAAAATGATTCAAGGTTAAGGCTGAACATGAGGTTAGAGATTTGCCCCTCTGTTATCTGCTTGTCCCTGCTGCTCTCACATCCACCCCACCTCCTCCCTCCATGCATTTTTGTGGCATAAGCTGGCCTGGCCCCAACTATTAGGTGACACATGTGCTGAGTATCAGGCTGATATAGAGAAGAGCATACAGTTAGGACACCAACTCTATTCCCTTCAAAATAGACTACTGTCAGTGTCTGGAGGGGAGCCCTCAGGCAGAGCTGCTAGCAAGGAGCTTCCTTTCCCATCACAGTCAGATCCTGCTGCACTGGCCTCGGCTTGCTGGGCACAGAGACCCCAGAAACCCATGGAAGTTAGTTATGTCAACATCTTTGACAGAATGAGAAATAGTGACCTCTATTCTGTGCCCTTGGCTCAATTTCTTGTCACTCATCTATCTGTCCATTCATCCAACCATCTGTCCAGCATCCACTAGGAACTAGGCTGGACACTGGGGACAAAGAAAGGGGTTTGACGTGTTCCTTCCCTCATGTCTAACAGGGCAGGCAAGCGTGCTAAAGATAGTCAATGTTCATCATCATGACAGTGGCATGAAACAAAGGTGGCAGGGTGGTGGAGGGAAGGGCTGTTTTATTCAGGGCTAGAGGTTAAAGGGAAGCTTGCTTCTGATTAGAGGAGGGTTCTTATTTCAGCTGGGCCTAGTGGAGCTGAAGGAGGGTCCCAGGGTTTGCCAGGCAAAGCAGATGGGGATGACTTTGTGACAGCATGCTGAGCTTCTGGCTTCCTAGCAGGTAGCTGTGGCCATATTCATGGAAACATGGGGTCTCTTTAGCTCAGCTCCCAACTACATCCTGAACTGGATTCAAGCTTGTCTTCTCCTGTCCCTTCTCAGTAATGGTATGAACACAGCCTTCCATGTCAGAAACCCAGCCTGTTCCTTTTCCTTGTCCACAGTTGCTCTTGAAGGTGACCTTCTCTTTTTAAAGTCAAGAGTCCTTGTAGCCCTGCAACTGTTGCTGTGTCCCTCGAAATAGCTATTGATTTTCCTGGGATCCACCTCCCTTCTCATAATCCATTGGCTCCACCTCCTGGGCTGAGCATGTGATCAGGCCTTGCATTCCTGTGGCAAAGTGATGGTTTAGTGTTGACCTATGTGGGGCCAATAAGACTCCATGAGACTTTCTCTAGAATGCTTGAGTTAGGCAAATATTCTTTCTTCTGGGTTTGGGCCTGGGAGGATGCAGGTTTGGAGCTGCTGGCTTCACCTCACTACTATATGGAGCTTGGGAATGATTCCCACCAAAGCAAGCAGAGACAAAGATCCACATGTGAACCTCTGTACTTTTCAGTTATAAGTAATATAGGCCAGTTTAATATGTTTTCTACCTATGTTACCAAAAGAGACTTGATGCATTCAACGTTGGGCTAACGCTTCCCTTTCTTTCCTTCTCATTATACTGCTCTAGCCTTATCGTGTGTCACCACAGTATTGCAATAGGCTCCTAACTGAAATCCCTAATGCCTTGCTACAAAGCATCATCCATCCTTCGTCCCTTCATCCATCCATCCTTCCTTCTGTCTATCCATTATCCATCCATCCACCATTCACAATCCCCCATCCATCAACAATCCATTCATCCTTCCATAAAGCATCAACTGTGGGCTGTGCACTGCACTTGGCACTGTGAACACAGTGGGAATGAGGAAAGTTTCAGTCCCAGCCCTGGGAAGGTGGGTCATGCTTGAGTTAGCCAGATAAGGTTATGTATGAGCAGAAGATACACACAGGAGGTACCAGAACACTAAAAGTTGAGACACTTACATCTAGTCCTGGCTCCCCAGGTCTGCCCTGAGGAGAGACACAGAGGGTGAGAGATGCTGGAGGAGGGGGATACTGGGAGCAGAGCTGCTGGGAAGTTCAACCCTGTGGGATGGCCAAAGACACAGGGATAGGGAGACCCACCAACCATGCAGGCACAGAGGACAGAGCAGACATTGCATCCACAGAGCCTGAACTCTGGTCCTGTGATGTGCAGGGACCCCATGAGGTACAGGGTTGAGCACCCAGACCTGAGTGACACTGTGGACATGTGGCCATAGTTGGGGAGGGGGTTTGAGCAAGGTGGTTACCTTTTCTCCTTTGGTTCCTGGCAGCCCAATAAGGCCTGGTGGGCCAACAGGCCCCTGGACAGAAAAGGACTGGGTCAAAGGCAAGCCAGTTACAGGAGTAAACCTCTAGGGACAAATAAGGTGGTGACACTCACAGGTAGGCCGCTGGGCCCTCTCTCGCCTGATGTGCCCTTCTCTCCTTTTGCTCCATCTGAGCCCTGGAAGCAAAGGGTGAAATTAGGGAGAAGGGATTGGACAGACAGCAGGACAGGCTTAGGGCCTGCATGGGAGCTGGTGTGCATGGCAGAGGGAGAGATCCTGGCTCCCACAGCCTGGGCTCAGCTCCCTCCATGGTGAGGATAATCAGAATGAAGTATGGGCATGCATATTTCACCTTCCCAAACTCTAGCTCCCTCAGTAATCATGGAAGGTAGTTGTGGTCACCCCATTGCACAGATGAGGAAAGGAAGCACAGAGACGGGGTCCCTATACAACTGAGAAGCGAGGTGGCAGGGTTGAGTACCAATCAGGTTCTGAACTCTAGCCTCGGACCTGTCCCTGACAACACCTGCCTCTTCTAAATACTGGTGAGGCCTTGGGAGAAAACATAACAAGAAGTAGTGCACCTGCTTAGGGTGCATGCCTGAGCCCACTCAGGACTGGGATCCCCCATCCTGCCTATAAGCTGGGGAAGCAGAAATATGCTCTTCCTTAGGGTGAGGCCCGGTGCACCAAGAAGCAAGGACAGATGGCCTTCCTTTCTGTGTCTGACTCCTTGGGGCAGAGGGCACAGGCAGGCCACACTTGCAGTTTTAATTTAAGGGCAGAGAACATGACATTATGTAATATATACCAACTCTAACATGAAACTTCATGTTCAGGCTGTGGGCAGTTGGGAGACAGATGTGCATGGGGGACGTGGTGGGAGAGGCAGAGAAAGATGGAGAAGGGGAGAAGGTAGAAACAGCGGGAGATGGACCAGAGGAGGAGAGAGACAGACTGGGTCCAAGGTGGAGGGCAAAATAAAAGAGCCCCAAGTAGGGGTGGGGCAGCATCAGGCCTGAGGACATCAGGGAGGTTGCACTCCTGAGATTTGGAATGTTCAGACACTGGGAAGACCCAGGGCTGGGGCTCAGGCTGGGTATGTGTTTCTCACTTGGCCCATCAGAAAGGCTTTTGGGCTCGGTGCCTGTGGCTCAACCGGCTAAGGCGCCAGCCACGTACACCTAAGGTGGCGGGTTCAAATCCCCAGCCAGGGCCCGCCGGACAACAATGATGGCTGCAAACAAGAAATGGCCGGGCGTTGTGGCGGGCGCCTGTGGTCCCAGCTACTTGGGAGGCGGAGGCAGGAGACTCGCTTGAGCCCAGGAGTTGGAGATTGCTATGAGCTGTGATACCATGGCACTCTACCCAGGGGGATAGCTTGAGGTTCCGTCTCAAAAAAAAAAAAAAAAGAAAGAAAGGCTTTTGATGCTGCCCAGGCTGTGAGTCTGAGGTGAGTAGGAGGTTTATACCCACTTACCTTGGGACCCTGAACTCCCTGAAGGCCCTGGAAGAGAGAGGAGAGAACAGATCAGAATGTCTGTCCAGCTGGGTCCAGACCTCAACGTCAAGGTATGATTGTAGTGGCCACAAAGGATTCAGGCCATTCTCTGGCTCCTGTGGCCATGATTTGGCTCTGGCCTTTTTGCTGGATATGCTAGGCCCCCCATGAGATGTCTGTCCTCCCCTGGCTCTGGGCCCTGAATTCCCCACCCTCTTGGTATCCTGGCTGATTCAAGCCACCCCATACTTACCATGGGGCCTGGGGGCCCAGGAGGGCCAGGGGGCCCCGGCTCCACTATGATCTGGGCCTAGGAAAGTTCAGAGATAAGTTAGTCACCCCCTGTCTCATCATCCCTCACCCACCCACACTCTCATGCCCATCACACATTGGCTGAGCACTCTCAGGGTATTAGGCTCTAAGTCCTTCCTGCCCAAGGAAGGCATAGCCTGAAGCTTCCTTGTTCCTTTCCCCCACTGCACTGGGCTTTGTGGGAAAGGCCAGGTGGCCTTTCTCTCTCTCTCCTTTTTTTTTTTTTTTTGCCCGTGGTAGAGTGCCATGGCATCACAGCTCACAGCAACCTCAAACTTTTGAGCTTAAGCAATTCTCTTGCCTCAGCATCCAAGTAGCTGGTACTACAGGTGCCCTCCACAATGCCTGGCTATTTTTTTTTTTGGTAGAGACAGAGTCTCACTTTATTGCTCTCGGTAGTGCTGTGGTGTCACACAGCTCACAGCAACCTCCAACTCCTGGGCCCAGGCGATTCTCCTGTCTCAGCCTCCCAAGTAGCTGGGACTACAGGCTCCTGCCACAAGGCCTGGCTATTTTTTTGTTGCAGTTTGGCTGGGATCAGGTTTAAACCTGCCACCCTTGGTATATGGGGCTTGCGCCCTACCCACTGAGCCACAGGTGCCGCCTGCCCCCCGCACCCCCCCTCGCTATTTTTTTTTTTTTTGTTGTTGCAGTTGTCATTGTTGTTTTAGCTGGGCAGGTCTGGGTTCCAACTCGCCTGCCTCAGTGTATGTGGCCAGTGCCCTAACCACTGAACTACAGGTGCCAAGCTCTAGGTAGGGCTAAGGTTTCTGTCCTAAGGTTTGAGCCCCCACTCAGCCTGGGCTGGGTGCTTGGGGCAGCCCTGACCCCCTTACCAGGCTCTCCTGTAGGCTGTCAGATGCTGACTCTCCCTTCTCCCCTTTGGGGCCATCGGCACCCTGCAGGACAAGATGGTCCATGAGCCCTTTCTGTCCAGTACCAAAGTCACACCCATGGCTCTCAGCTACTTTCCTTCCCTTCCCCATGCAACTTCCATGCAGCAGTGATAAACTGGACTTGACAGCTGAAAAAAATTGGCCTTAAACCTGTGTAACACGCCCCAGTGGTGAGCACAGTGGATCAATACCCACTGCTTTCCTGTGGTGCAGGGATGGACTTGGGGCTCTAAAGCAAAGACCCTACTTTACACCTGAGCACCACCTCTCAAAGAGTAATCCTCAGGGAGTGACAGTGGTTGGGACATGGTGAATCAGAAATGGCTGCAGGACACCTGGTAGCTCTTCCAGTTTGGCCGTATGAGCAACAATAAAAATGACAACGGTGGGTATCTACTAAGTGCCAGCAACCATGCTCGCCCTGTCCATGTGTTCCCTCCTGGGGGTGGAAAGTTATCATCCCTCCTAGAGGTGAGGAAACCCTACTAAGGAGTCCAGACTCAGGGTGGGCTGGGTGCAAACCTGGGCAGCTTAGGGCAGAGCACGTAGTATAAACAACCATCCTGCCAACTCACACTTGCCAGGCTGTGCCTTCCATTTCATCTTTAGGGAGGCCTCTTGAGGTAGGGGAAAGTCCTTTTACAGATGAGGACTGGAAGCTCAGAGAGAGTCAGGGAAGCTTGGCTAGGAGCCCAGAGTGGCCCCAGGCTGGGTGCTGAGGCCACAGGGCCTGTGCCTGGGCAAGTCTGGCTCTTCTATGCGCCTCCTTGTTTCCTTATCGCACCAGCAGCTGCCCATTGTGGGTGCACATTCACCTTGGGACTGCCACATGGGCCACATAAAGTGTAGCCCAGCCCAGACACATACCGGGAGGCCAGACAGGCCCATCTCGCCTGCTTCCCCTTTGAGTCCAACTGGCCCAGGTTCTCCTGGGTCTCCTTTTGGTCCTCGGGCACCCTGAAAACCATAAGAACAAGGGATCAGTGGGGCTCAGCAGGCTTCTTCTCTACCCCACACTGGCAGATCACGAGAGCTTATTCTAGGCTAGACCCCTACTTCCTCTTTGTGGGTCCCTACCTCCAGCTCACGTGGCCTGGGAGCCTCAGTAGAATGGGGGGTGGCTGGATAGAGACAGGGAAGGGACACCCCACTCCTGTCTCACTGCATGCTGGGGTTCAAGCAGTTGAGGTGGGGGTGTACAGGGCAGGGCATGTAGGCCTGGAGCTGCCACCTTGGGGGTGCTTGTGGGATCAACTCTGTGCTCATAACTCAGGAGCCTTAAGGGGGGATCTCCTGACCCCACAGACCCTTCCAACCACTGCATCTCCATGCAACCACTCATGTAGTGTTCAAGATGTGCCACATACTGGGAGCTTGGGAAGCACATACCCTAGAATAGGAAATGACCAACCCCCTAGCGTACTCTCATATCTGAATGGGAGTACACACCATGCACACACACATACAGTTACCATAACACAACAGTGGCAGTGATTCTGTCACCTGGCATATGTTAATTCTTTGCTACCCCAGGTCAGGCACCATCCTGAGTGTCTTACATGCACATTTAGCCTCATAACAGCCCTGGCGCCTTGCACTTGCCTAAGAATGAGTGATTTGCCTGAGGCTGGAGGGCAGCCAGCACCTGTACCCAGCAGCCTGGCTCCAGATGCCATGCTTTATGTCACTATATCCTGTTGCCTCTTTCACACACTGATGCACATGCATGCACATGCACACACACACACACACATGGCCCAACACCAGGCACCACGGAAATGAAGGGCCCAGAGACCTTCTCTCCATCGATTCCTGGGGCACCAGGCAGTCCAAGCTCGCCCTAGAAAGGAACAGATAGTGAGAAGAGCTATGTCTTCCAGAGAGGAATTGGTGGTATGAGGACAGGGCCAGGCTACCTGAGCTGCACTACACCTGGGTGGGGTTCCTGCAGTTGGATCTCCAGGAAGGAGACCCTGGGTGCTGAGCACTGGGCTAGGTGCCCACTACCCCTCTCTTCCCTCAGCCCCTGAAGGGCAGATTCAGCCTGTAGCTGTGATCTGTAGGCTGGTGGTACACTTAGGCTTGCAAGGTTAAGTAACTTGCTCTAGGCAACTGAGCCCAGGAGCAAGTCAGACCTGCCTGATTTCAAAGTCTTAGGCTCTTTCTACTGGGACAGATGGGCAGGCTGCAAACATTGGGCAATAGCCATAGAACTGGCTATGGGGCTGATTTTTCAGTTTAAACACATGAATGAGGTCCCCAGGGAAACCTCCCAGAATAGGTGGGGCCCAGGATGAAGGCATTGCAACTTGTTTCAGAAGGTGAAGAGGTCCTTCCACTGAGCCCCCCTGGAAGCCAGGTCAGGACCCCACAGGGCAGTGGAAGGGCACATGTAGAGAGGAGGAGGAATGGGACCCTGGAGACAAGGCCTGAGGACCATGTAGCTCCATCTGCACTGACCTTGGCTCCAGGGATCCCTGGCGGCCCTGGGGGTCCCTGTGGTCCAGGAGGACCCTGTGTATGAAAGTTGAGCCAGTCAGTGTTAGGCTGGGCCTCCCCCACTGCCTACCCAGACCCCCCCATCCCCATGGGCCAAGTCCCTGTCCAGCTGAGCTACAGCAGGGTTAAGGGACGTTGGAGCCCACTTCTCCCCCAGTTAGGCCAGGCCACACTGTACATGGCTGGATCTGGTCCCTAAGTCTTGGGGAAGGCCAGGAGGCAGACCCTGGCAATGGACAAGATAACCAAATGTCCACTGCCACAGAGGGCCTGAGTCCCTCTGGCTTCAGAGCCAGTCTGCCCCAAATATAGATTTCTTCACAGCACTCTCTGCTCAAGATCCCATGATGGCTCCCTATTGCTTCTAGTTCCCTCTCGAAGCAAACTTAAATCCTCAGCTGGTGTTCAAGGCCAAGGCCAAAACTGCATCCCCAAGAGTGGCCTGTCTGTTCTGGGAGCTCTTGGACCATTTGGCCCTGTTTCCTACTATCTGCTGGTCCTGGGGACTTCCTCAGCCTCATGAGTAGGGCGTTGGGTCTTCAGCCTTTCTAAATCTGCCTTGACTCCCAAGCTCCTGTCCTGACCTGTCCTTCCTGCAGGCCCCTCCTGATAAGCTCTAATCCTCCTGCCCCCCAGCCCCGAGGCTGCTCCCTTCTTGTTGGCATGTGCAACAATGTGGTCTTCTCTCATGTCCTTCACCCTACCCACCTTCCTCTGGGCCCAGGCCCAGAGCCTCCCTGCCTAGGATTACCAGCTCTCCCCTATACCTACTTTAGTTCACTTTCCACATCATTCCCTGGCCAGCTTCCCTCAATATGTTTTTATTTTTTTAACACCATCCCTCTGCTCAAGAACTGACTATGGCTGCCCACTGCCCATAAAATCATCATCCCAGTCTGGCATCCAGAGTCCACCACCCAACTCCCTGTACCTGTGGGGCTTCTCCCACATGGCCTGCTAGCTGGGACACATCATGCACATGCATGCCCTGGGGATCCCATCAAACCACACTACACACCAAGCAGGCCTGGGGTGGGCCACAGTTACCGTTATATTTCCCTGAGGCCTGTGGAAATAACTGAAATTGAAGCTCTGGTGGGGTCAGGTGCCAATGCCAAGTTTTGTTTCTGATGACCACCTCTCTTCTACTTCATGAGAACCTTCTGAGGTACCGTGAGCAGTTGGCACCTAACTTATCTCTATGGGAGGTGGGTCCCAAGTTGGCCAGTGAAATGGGAAGGGCTCAGAGGCCACATATCCCCTGAAGCTCCTGGTCCAGGCCTTACCACTCTCACCCTCCCTGACAGCATTCATTAGAAGACCTAGTCATCCAGCCAGTGTTTCCTGGGAAGGTCCTAGGAGACACATCTGGGACTAGACACCAGGAAATGTTCTGCCTCTTGCCCTTGAGTGGAGGAGCTTCCCTTTTTGTCTTTGTCTCTAGGGAACTCAGGGTCACATAGGTACATTCACAGCAGATCTCTCAGCATCATGTGGGTTTCAGCACAGCATTAATTTCAATATCAGGCACCCAATGAAGTTTTTTTTTTTGTTTGTTTTTTTCTTGAGACAGGGTCTCACTGTATTGCCCAAGATGAACTTGGGCCTCAAGCAATCCTCCTGCCTTGGCCTTCCAAAGTGCTAGGATTATAGGCTTGAGCCACCATGCCTGGCCAACTTGAGGTCTTTTACGAAGCTACCTCTGGTCCCTTAGGTAAAGAAGTGCAGGATTAATACACAAGTGAGCAATTATTCTCTAAGAAAATGAACATCTAGAGAGCTTCTTGGGAAACTACCTTGAGGGCATCCAAGATTCTGCCATCATAGTCAATCACCACTGTGTCTCCTTGTTCACCCTTGAGGCCTGGGGAACCCTAAGGAAGAAGCGTGAGAATGTCAGGAAAGAGCCTATGGGTGCGTAAAGCAGTAGCTGTCTCTGCTTTTACCAGAGATGGGGTAAATGTTAGAGCCTTGTCACTAGGCCCACATCTATGCCCACTGTGTGCCAGAGGGTGGCAGAGGAGCGTGTCCTTGCCTGGTCTGAGGGTGGTCTTGATCTGCCTTCCTGCAGACGTTCCAGCCTACCCCTGAGTTCTTAAGGTAAAATGGATTTTGATGTGAAGTTCTTAGGATTTTTAAATGTTGACAAACAAAAACAAACCAGAAAATCCCAGGCTCTCCAAAACACTGTGTAGGCCAATAAAAGACATGTGAAGGGTAGGGCTGGCTTCAGTAGGGAATGCACACAATGTGCACTAACGTCCCATTCATTCCCAGTTACCAGTGCATATCTGTGGTCACCCATGCCTACACTCACATGTGCGTTCACATTCAGATGTACATGTGTGCACACCCACACACACATCCACCCCCGCTGGCCTGGTCCTTCCCTTCTGAATCTCAGTTCTCCTCTCAGGCTGTTCGATTACAGAACAGTGCAGGGTGGTGAGCACTTTGATTCAGGCCTGGAACCACCCCCTTACAAAGGGTGGAGAGACCCACCCCTGGGGCTTATTTGCCATTTGGCTCAATGTGAAGGCTCCTGTGCTCACTGTGTAATCCAGTCCCCTGACCACCTACACAGCCAGATCCATTTTTTGGAGGAGGAAGCCAGCCTGGTGACAGAGCTGAGGATAAGATTCCAGATGTCAACATAAAGGTGTGATAATAGGGTCTGGTCACAAAGGATCCAGGACTGGCTGGGGTGGCTGTGCTCTTGGTGGTAGGATGAACTTCCACGTTAGACTGGGAAATTCCAGGATCAGCCCACTGTGGGCAGGGTCATGCCATGTGGCAAACCAAGGCTCTACCTTTGAATGCGCAATGAAAATAATTCAGAAAGGCGTGCACTCACTCTCACTTCTTATTTAGTAAGAAGTTGGGGCTCAGCGCCTGTGGCTCAATCGGCTAAGGCGCCAGCCACATACACCTAAGGTGGCGGGTTCGAATCCCCAGCCCGGGCCCGCCAAGCAACAATGATGGCTGCAACCAAAAAATGGCCCCGGGCGTTGTGGCGTGCACCTGTGGTCCCAGCTACTTGGGAGGCTGAGGCAGGAGACTCGCTTGAGCCCAGGAGTTGGAGGTTGCTATGAGCTGTGATGCCATGGCACTCTACCCAGGGGGATAGCTTGAGGCTCCATCTCAAAAAAAAAAAAAAATCCTTGTACATATATTCATGAGGTAAATTCCCTCTGTCAGTGACTAACTGCATTTAGAATTTTTCAGATTTATTCACCAATACTTTATTGAGGCTGTACTATGTGCAAGGCACTGCTTTTAGCACTGAGAACTCTATGATGAAGAAAACAAATTTCTATCTATAAGCAGCATATCTGATCCAAGAAAAAAAAACAAACTGATAAGTTGACTTCATTAAAATTAAAAATTTCTGTTCCATAAAGATATTATTATTATTTACAAGACAGAGTATCACTATGTTGCCTTGCTAGAGTGCCTTGGCCTCAGCCTACTCACAGCAACTCAAACTCCTAGGATCAAGCAATCCTCCTGTCTCAGCCTCTCAATTAGCTGGTACTACAGACACATGCCCCCATAGAGAACTAATCTTTCTATTTTCAGTAGAGATGAAGTCTTACTCTTTCTGCTCTCAAACTCCTTACCTCAAGTAGTCCTCCCACATGAGCTTCTCAGAGTGGCATGAGCCACAGCACCTGGCCTGCAAAAACATTATTAAGAGAATGAAAAGACAACCCACAGACTGGGAGAAAATATTTGCAAAACACATATCTGATCAAGAAGTGGTATTCAGACACCCATACTCAAATGTTTATAGCAACCCAATCACGATAGCGAAGATGTGTAAACAACCCAAGTGCCGATTAGTACATGAGTGGATCAATAAAATGTGGTATAGGTATACCACAGAGTACTGCTCAGCCATTAAAAAAAAAAAAGGTGAACTAATATGTCTTGTATTAACTTGGATGGAACTGGAGACCATTCTTCTAAGTCAGTGGTTCTCGACCTTCTTGATGCCGTGGCCCTTTAATACAGTTCCTGTGGGTCACGACCCACAGGTTGAGAACCACTATTCTAAGTGAAGTACCACAAGAATGGAAAAACAAACACTACATGTAGTCACTATTTCTTTGGTTTTTTTTTTTGAGACAGAGTCTCACTTTATCACCCTGGGTAGAGTGCTGTGGCGTCACAGCTCACAGCAACCTCTAACTCTTGGACTTAAGCAATTCTCTGGCCTCAGCCTCCCAAGGAACTGGGACTACAGGCACCCACCACAACGCCCGGCTATTTTTTGGTTGTAGTTGTCATGGTTGTTGGCAGGCCGGGGCTGGATTCAAACCTGCCAGCTCTGGTGTACGTGGGTGGCACCCTAGCCTCTGAGCTACAGGGGCCAAGCCCATGTAGTCACTATTAAACTGGAACTAATCAATAAACATTATGTGTGCATATGGAAATAAAACTCACTAGAAATCAAACAAGTGGGAGAAGGGAGAAGGGGATGGGTAAATCCACACCTAATGGTACAATGCGCACTATCTGGGTGATGAGCACACTAATAACTTTGACTTTGGTTACATAAATGGTAACCAAAACATTCGTGCCCCCATATTATTCTTTTTTTTTTTTTTTTTTTGAGACAGAGCCTCAACCTGTTGCCCTGGGTAGAGTGCTGTGGCATACAGCTCATAGCAACAAATCGCAGGTTTGGGCTTAAGCAATTTTTTTGCCTCGACCTCCCAAGTAGCTGGGACTACAGGTGCCCGCCACAATGCCCAACTATTTTTTGGTTGCAGCCGTCATTGTTGTTTGGCAGGTCTGGGCTAGATTCAAACCCGCTAGCAATGTTGTATGTGGCTGGCGCCTTAGCCACTTGAGCTACAGCGGCCGAGCCTCCCATACCATTCTTAAATTTTTTTTAATAAAACTGGTATTTAAAACACACAAAGAGCCCTTGAAACTCAATTTAAAAACCCAAACAATCCAATTTTAAAATGGGCATATGACCTGGATAGACAACTTCCCCAAAGAAAATAAACAGCTGGAAAGAACGCATGTGAAATGATGCAAGCAAGATGTCATTAGAGAGCTGCACACTAGAGCAGCAATGAGCTACTGCCACACGCCTGGTGGAACGGCCAGTCCAAAACATACCACCACCAAATGCTACCGAGTACGAGGAGCAACGGGAACTCTCGTGCTTACGGAGGGGATGCAAAGTGGGGCAGCCACTATGGAAGACGGTCTGGCAGTTTCTTATAAGAGGAAACATAGTGCCACCATATGATCCAACAATAGCACTTTTTGGTATTTACCCACATGAATTGAAAATGTATGTTCACACAAAAACCTGCCCACAAATGTTTATAGCAACTTTATTTATAATTGCCCCAAAATGGAAGCACCCAGACGTCTTTCAGTAGGTGAGCAGATAAACTATGGTACTTCCATGCAGTGAATATTGCTCAGTGATAAAAAGAAATAAGTTGGGCAGCGTCTGTGGTTCAGTGAGTAGGGCACCAGCCCCATATATACCAAGGGTGGTGGGTTCAAACCCGCGCCCTGGCCAAACTGCAACAAAAAAATAGCCGGGCGTTGTGGCAGGTGCCTGTAGTCCCAGCTACTCAGGAGGCTGAGGCAAGAGAATCGCCTAAGGCCGGGAGTTGGAAGTTGCTGTGAGCTGTGATGCTATAGCACTCTACCAAGGGTGACATAATAAGACTCTGTCTCAAAAAAAAAAAGGGGGAAATAAGTTACTTATCAAGCTCCCCAAAGATGCAGAGGAACCTGACATGCATACCACTAAGTTAAAGAAGCCAGTCTGAAAACATTGCATACCTTTTTTTTTTTTTTTTTTGAGACAGAGCCTCAAGCTGTCCCCCTGGGTAGAGTGCTCTGGCATCACAGCTCACAGCAACCTCCAACTCCTGGGCTCAAGTGAGTCTCCTGCCTCAGCCTCCCAAGTAGCTGGGATCACAGGCACCCGCCATGGCACCCGCCATGGCACCCGCCACAACACCCGACTATTTTTTGGTTGCAGCCGTAGTTGTTTGGCGGGCCCAGCTGGATTCGAACCCACCATTTTAGGTGTATGTGGCTGGCGCCTTAGCCACTTGAGCCACAGGCACCGAGCCAAACGAGACATACTTTATGATTCCAACCATCTGATACCAAATGCAATGCTGGATAACAGCAATGTCAGTGCTTATAGTGCACTGGGGCTGTTTCTAAGCTTTCCACTCACATTGTCTCACATCCATGCAACAACCCTGCAAAGGGGCACTAATAACTCATTTTACAAACACAGACACTGAAGCTCTGAAAGGTGGGCTGACTTGGCCACAGTAAATGGCAGAGTTGGGACTCGAGCCTAGGCACCTTGCCCATCAAAATGGGTGACTTTTTAATTACACCAGCACCAGAGATAAAAATTCATTTTGGAAGAAAAGGACAATCAGTGATGCATTTTGCTTAAAAATTTCTTTCACATTGGCTCCGAGCCCGTAGCTCAGTGGCTAGGGCACTGACCACATACACTGGGGCTGGCAGGTTCGAACCCAGCCCAGGCCTGCCAAACAACAGTGACAACTACAATAACAACAATAACAAAATAGCCGGGTATTGTGGTGGACGCCTGTAGTCCTGGCTACTTGGGAGGCTGAGGCAAAAGAATCAATTAGGCCCAGAAGTTTGAGGTTGCTGTGAGCTGTGACATCACAGCACTCTACCCAGGGTAACATAGTTAAACTCTGTCTCTAAAAAAAAAAAATTTCTTTCACATTATTTGAAACCTTTGAGGTTCTGATATATTCACAAATTTTATCTCTCACTCTCACTCTTTTTTTTTCTTGCCTTTCTCCTGCTGGAATAAATTCTTTGGCTCATCATCCTCCCAACTGCCGGACCATGACTTTCAATACCCATGACTTTGATTGGAAAGGCGGCCTGACTAGAAAATATTGAAAGCCAATCTCTCCTTTTGAGCTGCCCTTGTTTGGCTCACTAACCACCGGTCAAATTCAAGTTTCCTAGATGTTCCACAACTCTGATTGTAAAAGTTGGGGCGGCAGGCACTCGCGTGTGTGGAAGAGAGTTATATTTAGTATTCCTTTAGGAGCTGTCTCTTTGGATATCGCGGAGATTCTGGTACAGGCTGTTACTGTTTGAGGGCTTCTGGGCCTGTGGCAGAGAAAACGGAGTGGGTGGTTTGCTGACAGTTCTTATAAATACCCCAGTATTTATTTAATGGCAGAAACACACAGAGAGAACACACAGAGCATTAGAGGAGAGAACACAGCTTAGCTCCATTCATCCCCTGGGCCTGCGACCAAGCACTTCTAATCTGTTCTGAGGAACTGCCTCTGGGGCCAGCTGCACCCTGTGTCTGGGGAAGTCACCTGCCTGCCTGCTGAAGGAGGAAGGAAGGAAGGAACAGGGAACAATGAGGTCCTTGTAAAAAGCCAAGTTTTTTTTTTTTAAGTTTATTTTCTAATCATGTCACTCCTCTGCTTAATACCTTTCAGTAGCTCTGGGATAAAGTTCAAAAGTCCTAATATGATGAACAAAGTTCCATGGGGCTGGCCAAAGCCTGACTCTTCAGCCTCATCTTTCCCCACCGTCCCCTTCAGTGCAGTTCCTCAAACATGGCCACACTGAAGCTACCTCAGGCATCCACGTGCTCCTCCCTCGACCTTGAAACCTTTCCCCTACACACATTGGTACCCAGTGAATTCTAACTCCTTCCTCATTTCTCAATTAAAACCTCACTTCCTCAAGCTGAACTTCAGCATCAGCAGAAAGGTTTTTCCTGATTCCTCACATGACTCCTCCACTCTTTGTCAAATGTCTGACCAATCTCTTAGACTCAGGCTTTACTCAGGTTTGTAGTGGGATATTTGTGTGATTGTTCAAGTCTGTAATGATGTATTTGTATGATTATTTAAATAATTTATGTCTCTCTGCTCCTATCTTGCTTGCTATTTTAGCCCCAGACATAGACTTACAGTAGATGTGCCTGCTATAGAAAGTGTTTGATCACTTTAATATTAAGTTTTTAATAAAGAAAGGGCACGTGCCCGTACCTCAGTGGTTAGGGCACTGGCCACATGCACCAGGGCTGATGGGTTCAAACCCGGCCCAGGCCTGTTAAACAACAATGACAACAATAACAAGAAAATAGCTGGGCATTGTGGCAGGCACCTGTAGTCCCAGCTACTTGGGAGGCTGAGGCAAGAGACTTGCTTAAGCCAAGAGTTTGAGGTTGCAGTGAGCTATGACGCAACAGCACTCTACCTAGCACTCATGGAGGCCAAGGCAGGTGAATTGCATGAGCTTACAAGTTCGCCTGAGCAAAATCTAGACCCCTGTCTGTACTAAAAATTAAAAAAAAAAAAGAACAACTGAGGCAAGAGGATCTCTTCAGCCTGAGTTGGAGGTTGCTGTGAGCTATGAAGCCATAGTACTCTACCCAGGGCGACAGCTTGAGACTCTGCCTCAAGAAATATATATATATATATATATATATAAAATAAAATAATAAATAAGGAGAGTAAGAGAGATCCTGCTGCTTCCTCCCTGGGTTCTTAGCAGTGCCTTGGTCAGAAGATGCGTGCTCCTGAAGCTGGCCAGTGGAATTACTAAGAGAAAGGCGAGGACAGTGTCAGAAAGTCTGGGACTCTGCTCAGAACTTGGCCGCAAAACAGTCATCCTTTCTACCACTGTAGTGTTCAATATGGTAGCCACTAGCCTGTCTGCTATTTAAATTCAAACAAATTAAAAAAAATTTTTTTTTGAGACAGAGTCTCACTTTGCTGCCCTGGGTAGAGTACCATGGTTTAGCAACCTTAAAGTCTTGGACTCAAAGTAATTTTCTTGCCTCAACCTCCCGAGTAACTGGGACTACAGACACCTGCCACAATATCCAGCTGTTTATTTTTTTTCTTTGCAGTTTTTGGCCGGGGCTGGGTTTGAACCACCTCTGGCATATAGGGCTAGCACCCTACTCCTTTGAGCCACAGGCGCTGCCCCTAGCTGTTTTTTTTTTTTTTTTTTTTTTTTTTAGAGATGGGGTCTCACTCTGGCTCAGTCTCACTCGAACTCATATGCTCAGGCAATCTACCCATCTCAGTCTCCTGGAGTGCCAGGATTACAGGCATGAGCCATTGCATCTGGCCATAAACAAATTAAAATTAAATAAAATTAAAATTTTAGTTTATCAGTCTTTTTTTTTTCTTTTGAGGCAAAGTCTCACTGTCACACCGGGTAGAGTGCTGTGGTGTCATAGCTCACAGCAACCTCAAATCTTGGGCTTGAGCAATCCTGTTGCCTCAGCCTCCTAAGTAGGTGGGACTACAGGCACCTGCCACAACCCCCAGCTACTTTTACTATTTTTAGTAGAGATGGGGTCTGGCTCTTGCTCAGGCTGGTCTTAAACTCCTGAGCTCCAGCAGTCTACCTGCCTTGCTTTCCAGAGTGCTAGGATTACGGGCGTAAGTGCTGGGCCAGTTTATGTCGGGTTTTTTTGAGACAGAGTCTCACTATGTTGTCCTTGGTAAAGTGCTGTGGAGTCACAGCTCACAGCAACCTCAAACTCTTAGACTTAAGTGATTCTCTTGCCTCAGCCTCTCAAGTAGCTTGGACTACAGGTACCCACCACAATGCCCAGCTATTTTTTTGTTGTAGTTGTCATTGCTGTTTAGCAGATCTGGTCAGGGTTCAAGCCCACCAGCCCCAATGCATGTGGCCGGCACCCCAACCACTGGGGTTCCTACCGGCACTGAGCCCCGGTTTGGATTAGAGTCTAACCCTAACCCTTAACAGCCACATTTCACATGCTCAGTGGCCACACATGGCCAGAAGCTACTATAATGAATAGTGCAAATAGAGAAAATTCCTGTTATCTTAAAAAAGTATATTGAGCAATCCTATTCTGGAATAGAAAATATCCTTTTCTGCACAAAACACAAGATAACATAAGAGACCACTTTCCCTTTCGCTTTCAAATCAGTAAGGGAAAGACCTTCCATCCATAACTATTATTGTCTCTATTATACGTAATTCTGCTGCTGCTGAAGTTTCTTTATCCATAAAGAGCTTCCAAACAAAGGCTTGTTGTGAAGATTATACTTTAATATTAATTAGTTAATACTAAGTTATAACCCATATTCAGGCCCTTAGTTAACTCTCAATAAACAATAGCCACATCATTATCAGCTGAAAATCAAAGTGTAGTGAGCAGGTGAGAAGTTATCTAACTTCTCCGAACTTTGAGTTCCTCATATCTAAAATCAGGAGAATAGCTTTTTTCTATCCTATAGGATTTTTTTTTTTTTGAGACAGAGTCTTACTATGTTGCCCTTAGTAGAGTGCTGTAGCATCACAGCTCACAGCAACCTCAAACTCTTGGGCTTGAGTAATTCTCTTGACTCAGCCTCCCAAGTAGCTGGGACTACAGGTGCCCACTACAATGCCCACCTATTTTTTGTTGTAGTTGTCATGTTGTTTAGCAGGCCTGGGCTGGGCTTGAACCCACTATCCCCAGTGTATGTCGCCGGTGTTCTAACCCCTGAGCTATGGATGCCAAGCCCATCCTGTAGGATTTAACAGCATTTTTCAAAAAGAGATTATCATAGTTCCTAGAACATAGTAAATTCCCTAAAGCTATTAGCTCTTCTTATTTTATTACTGGTCAGTTCTATAACAAACTTGACTTTTTCATGAATCACCTCAGAAATTGGATTCCAGCTGTTAAAACATTCCAGGTGTGTGTTTGAAGATGTGCGGATGTGGCCAGTAGTGCTAACTTCCTGAAGCTTTCATTTGGTTTTGCTGAGGGCTGGCAACCCAATCTGTAAGTCAAATTGTGAGCAGAGTTGAATTTCATTTGGTCTCACACATGTCTACTCAGACATGACTTTTCACTAGGCCAGGAAGTACCTGGAAGACACTATATGTCAGAATTCCACTAAAAACTTTGCAGGTCATTTTAACAATTGAACTTCTACCTGATTTTTCCATTGGGCTTCCACTAGTTTCCTCTGAAGTCTCCTGTCAGTTTTGCTGGCTCTGTTGTCTTCCAAATTTCAGACTTGTTTCCGTAAGGCAAGCAAATTCCAAACAGGATATGTATGTTTGTATTTGGAAGGAGGAGAGCAGGAAAAAAGGAGAAAAGGAAATAATGTTTAATCTGAGGCCCGGCAGGGTCCTTTATGACTGTAATCCTACTACTCTGGCAGGCCAAAAGGGGCCGATTGCTTGAACTCAGGAGCTGCCCACCAGCCTGAGCAAGAGTGAGACCTATTTTTCTACTAAAAATAGAAAAACTAGCTGGGCTTTTTTTTGCCAGTGCCTGTAGTCCCAGCTATTCTGAAAGCCAAGGCTTGAGGATCGCCTGAGCCTAAGAGTTTGAGGTTACTGTGAGCTATGATGATGCCATGGGACTCTACCCACGGTGACAGAGTGAGACTGTATCTCAAAAGAAAAAATAGTTTGATCAGATATTAAGCTAAAAGCAAGAGAGAGAAAGCAGGGTGGCAAAAGGGGACCCCTAATATATACTGAATATCCACCATTTGCCAAACACTGTTTTAGGCATTTCATTTTTTTTCTTGTAGACTTTCTTTTTGTTTAATTTTTATTTTATTTTATTTTATTGAGACAGAGCCTCAAGCTGTCCCCCTGGGTAGAGTGCCGTTGCATCACAGCTCATGGCAACCTCCAACTCCTGGCCTCAAGCAAGTCTCCTGCCTCTGCCTCCCAAGTAGCTGGGACCACAGGCACCCGCCACAACGCCTGGCTATTTTTTTTGGTTGCAGCCATCACTGTTGTTTGGCAGGCCCGGGCTGGATTCGAACCCACCACCTTAGGTGTATGTGGCTGGCGCCTTAGCCACAGGCGCTGAGCCTTGTTTAATTTTTAATACAAAACAACACATATACATATACGGTAAAATGTTATTACATGTATACAGTTTGAAATGCAACTGTAGGGGCTGGACGTGGTGGCTCACAGCCGGTGGTAATGCTAGCACCCTGGGAGGCCAAAGTAGGAGCATTGCTTGAACTCAGGAGTTCAAAACCAGCCTGAGCAGTAGCAAGACTCAGTTTCTACTAAAAAAAAATAGAAAAATTAGCTGGGTATGGTGGTGGACGTCTGTAGTCCAAACAATTTGGGAGACAGAGGTAGGAGTATTGCTGAAGCCCAGGAGTTTGAGGCTGTGGTGAGCTAGGCTAATGCCACAGCATTCTAGCCTGGGGCAACAGAGTGAGATTATCTCCAGGGGGAAAAGAATGCAACTGGAAAGTGTACAAATTCTGAATGTGTTTTCATCCAAAAAATGTGAATGAGGTCATACTGTCTCATGCTTGTAATCCCAGCCCCCTGGG
Organism: Galagoides demidoff; assembly: GCA_963574575.1. Taxonomy (NCBI): domain Eukaryota; kingdom Metazoa; phylum Chordata; class Mammalia; order Primates; family Galagidae; genus Galagoides; species Galagoides demidoff. The sequence goes on from CAUYQV010004831.1 coordinate 30,117, forward strand.
AGGTTGAGTTTGGGTGGACTGTTTGAGTTCATGAGTTCAAGACCAGCCAAAGGAAAAGTGAGACCTGCTCTCTAAAGAATAGCTGGGTTGTTGTGGTGGGCACCTGTAGTCCCAGCTACTTGGGAGACTGAGGCAAGAGAGTCACTTAAGCCTAAGAGTTTGAGGTTGCTGTGAGCTGTGACCCCAGCACCCTACCAAGGGTGATAAAGTAAGAGTCTGTTTCAAGAAAAAGGAAAAAAAGTGAATGACAGTAAATTTTTAAAAATCTAAAAGTTAAGCAGCACCTGTGGCTCAGTGAGTAGGGCACCGGCCCCATATACTGAGGGTAGCAGGTTCGAACATGGGCGAAACTGCAACATAAACATAGCCGGGCATTGTAGCGGGTACCTTAGTCCCAGCTACTGGGGAGACTGAGACAAGAGAATTGTCTAAGCACAGCAGTTGGAGGTTGCTGTGAGCTGTGACACCATAGCACTCTACTGAGGGTGATAAAGTGAGAGTCTGTCTCTTAAAAAAGTAATAATGATAAAATAAAATAAACCAAAAATCTAAAAGTTAGTTGTTGTTGCATTTTTAAAAAGTTATCTTTCTGACATAGTGTGACTCTGTCTCAAAACAAAAAAGTTATCTTTCCTCTAGAATATTTAAAATAGTCTATCAAAAATAAATAGCATTAAGCCAAGATGTTGGCAGGAGAAAAATAAATAGCAAAATGAAATTGTAATTACTCACTATCAAATTTTTAGTCAAAGATATTTAAATAAGCTGAACATTTTATTAGCTTTTTAGAAAATTTAATAAAGCTTTTTTAAAAATTTCAAACAGTTTAGTTTTTGCATTCAATGTTCATCTATTTGCCAAAGAATCTATGTTGTGCTTTTCATAATAATGCTGAGATCTCTATACATATAAATTTAAGGGTAAAATTTATATTGCAAAATCTTCTTCACTCACTCTGTGCAATGTTAATGAACGCTGTGCTAATTTATGAGAATCTTCAGAACCATGAATTAGAACACAAAGAAAAGCAAGAAATGGCCGCTTGGCACTCTGGGAAACAATACTTTGTTATGCAAGAATCTTTTGCATTCATGCTAAGAAGGAGGATTTGACAAGTTAATTAATTTGTCTTTTCTCTTACCTAAGCACTCCTGCCACTCAAATTCTTCCTGCACTCTAAAGCTGTGCCTCTCTCTCCAAAAAACTTCTCAGCATTCTGATGAAGGTGGCTTTTGTTTTGAGGATCTAGGGCAAGAGATGTGAAGAAGTGTGTCTCCCTGGGGCTTGAAGACTATTAGGCAGAACGGTGAATGTCTAGGTTTACAGAGTTTCCCTGTCTAGAATTTGTGCCACTTGACAGAGACACCCCCGACACACAAACCTTTTTTCTGAGTGTTGATGAAATGAGAATCTCTCTAAACTGTGGGTCCCATAATAGGGGCTCCTCTTCCCCGAGCTTAAGAGTAACTCAGCTTTGAAAACTAGTTAAAGCAAATATAATCATTAATGAGATGTGAGACTATGCTTTAAAAGTACTACAGCGAACTAATGGTAAAGATTGAGCTATAAAGCCATGCCATAAAGGTATTCCCTCTGCTCCAAACATTTAACATTGATAGTTAAAAAGTGAAAAGCACTGACTTGGTGCAGTGGCTCATGCCTGTAATCCTAGCACTGTGGGAGGCCGAGGTGGGTGGATTGCCTGAGCACACGGGTTCGAGACCAGCCTAAGCAAGAGACCCCCATCTCTAAAAATAGCTAGGCATTGTGGTGGGCACCTGTACTCCTAGCTACTTGGAAGTCTGAGGCAAGAGAATTGTTCAGCCCAAGTGTTTGAGGTTGCTGTGAGCTATGGCACCAAGGCACTCTACCAAAGGCAACAAAGTGAGACTGTATCCCAAAAAAAAGTGAAATGCACCTGTCAGCACTTTGGGAGGCCAAAGTAGGTAGATTGGTTGAGATCAGGAGTTGGAGGCCAGCCTGAGCAAGAGTGAGACTCCTGTCTCTACTAAAAGTAGAAAAACTAGTTGGGCGTTGTGGCAGGACCTGTAGTCTCAGCTATTTGAGAGGTTGAGCCCTGATCATGTCCCATTCATTTTTATTTAGTGTTGACCCAATTGCCAAAGGAATCTTCTTCATAAAATCTTCTCCCAGGCCAATAGTGTAAAGAGATCTTTTCACACTTTCTTCTAGAATTTTTATCATTTCATGTCTTAGGTTTAAATCTTTTATCCAGTGAGAGTCAATTTTTGTAAGTGATGAGAGGTGTGGGTAGCGTTTCAGTCTTCTGCATGTGGCTAATCAGTTGTCCCAGCATCATTTATGAACTCTGAGCCCAAGAGTTTGAGGTTGCTGTGAGTTAGGATGACACCATGGTACCCTATCCAGGGTGACAGAGTGAAAAACTGAGGCAAGAGGATTTCTTGAGCCCATGAGTTAGAGGTTGCTGTGAGCTATGATGCCACAGCACTCTACCCAGGGTGGCAGCTTGAGACTCTGTCTCAAAAAAAAAAAGAAAAGAAAAAGGAACACATAGGAGATTATCTTCACAACCATGGGTTAAGCAGCAAGGAGTGTTAAAATAAGACACCTAGAAATGAATCCAACCATGTATCACCATCTGATCTTTGATCAACCAAACAAAAGCATACCCTGGGGAAAAGAATCCCTATTTAATAAATGGTGCTGAGAGAACTGATTAGCCACATGTAGAAGACTGAAACTCTACCCACACCTTCCACCACTTACAAAAATCAACTCTCACTGGATAAAAGATTTAAATCTGAGACATAAAACGATAAAAATTCTAGAAGAAAGTGTGTAAAGAAACTCTTTACACTATTGGCCTGGGAGAAGATTTTATGAAGGAGACCCCTTGGCAGTTGGGTCAACACTAAATAAAAATGAATGGAATATGATCAAGCTAAAACACTGCTACACAGTTAAGGGTACAACAGCTAACACATACAGACAGCTGTCAGCATGGGAGAAGATATTTGCAGGCTGTGAATCTGATAAAGGGCTGATAACTAGACTCTACAGAAAACTCAAACTAATCAACATGAAAAGAGCAAACAATCCCATTTATAAGTGGGCAAGAGACTTGAACAGAACCTTTAGGCATGTCTGAAGAAGACAGACGAATGGCCAACAAACAATGAAAAATTGCTCATTGTCCCTAATAATCAGAGAATGCAAATTAAAACCACCCTAAGATATCACCTAACCCTAATGATGAGAATTGCCCATATCATAAAGTACCAAAGCTACAAATGCTGGCACGTATGTGGAGAGATGGGAACACTTTTGCATGGCTGGTGGGATGGCAAATGAATACAGCATCTATAGAAAAAAGTATGGAGACTCCTCAAAGAGCTAAAAGTAAACCTTCCATTTGATCCCTCAATCCTACTACTAGGTAATTATTCAGAAGCAAAAAAATCATTTTACCATAAGCACATTCTCACTAGAATGTTCATTGCAGCTCAGTTCACAATTGCCAAGATGTGGAATCAACCCAAGTGCCCATCAACCCATGAATGGATTAATAAACTATGGCATATGTATATTGTGGAATACTATTCAGCCATTAAAAAGATGGAGACTTTACATCTTTTGTATTAACCTGAACGGAGCTGAAGAAAATTCTTCTTAGTAAAGTATCACAAGAATGAAAAAGCAAGTATCCAATGTACTAAGTACTAATATGAAATCAACAGATAAACAACTACACACCCACATGAGAGAAAAACACAATTAAATTCATGTAGTGGGATAGGGCGGAGTGAAAGGTTTAATTAGACGTCCCTAGAGATAGGATGGGGGCAGGGATGTTCAGGCTGGGTCTATTGAAAGGGGAGGGTGACCTTCCTGGGCAGTGCAAAGGTGACATCTGTATCTAGAGGCATTTAGAAACCCCTTTTATATGGGGCCATAGGCGGTGGCAAAATTGCACAGCTTGCCAGGAAGGCTTTGGTGAGTTGGGGTACTTTGTGGGTCTAACTAGATCCTTTGTCTCCTTTGTCTTGGTTAGGGGGTTCATGTAGGCCTGTCCTAGGCCCTCCCCAATGAGGAGGAGGGAGAGAGGAGAAGGGAGGAAGAAGGGAGAATTGGTAAACTCTCACCTAATGGGTACAATGTAAGGGTATACATCACACCCCCAGGATGAAGCACTCAACTATAACTTGAACTTTACCTGAGAAATGCAAACAAGGGCCAGGCACAGTGGCTCACGCCTGTAATCCCAGCACTCTGGGAGGACAAGGTGGGTGGATTGCCTGAGCTCATAGGTTCAAGGACAGCCTGAACAAAATTGAGACACCCATCTCAAAACAATAGCCGGGCATTGTGGTGGGCACCTGTAGTCCCAACTACCAGGGAGGCTGAGGCAAGAAAATCGCTTGAGCCCAAGAGTTGGAGGTTGCTGTGAGCTGTGATGCCACAGCACTACCAAAAGCGATAAAGTAAGACTCTGTCTCTAAAAACAAAAAAGAAAGAACGAAATGAAAACAATGTACCTAATCACTTGTACCCTCATATTAATCTGAAAGAAATTTTAAAAATAAAAATGAAAAGGGCGGGGCACAGTGGCTCATGCCTGTAATCCCAGCACTCTGGAGGCCAAGGTGGGTGTATTGTCTGAGCTCAGGAGTTTGAGACTAGTCTGAATTAGAGCAAGACCCCATCTCTAAAAATAGCCAGGTGTTGTGGTGGGTACCTGTAGTCCCTGATACTTGGGAGGCTGAGACAAAAGGATCGTTTGAGCCCAAGAGTTTGAGATTGCTGTGAGCTATGATGCAAGAGCACTCTACCAAGGGCAACAAAGGGAGACTCTGTCTCCAATAAATAAATAAATAAATAAAAATAAATAAGACACAAATGGGAATTCTCTTCAAGCTTAATGATTCAAGACTTACGGTAGCTGCTATGGTCAGGAGAGACAAGCAGCAGTTTTGTTTTTTTTCTAATTAATTATTTTTTATTAAATCATAACTTTGTACATTGATGCATTTATGGGGTTCAGGGTACTGCTTCGATATACAATATGAAATGTTTGCATTGAATTAAGTAACACATCCATCACAATTATACTCATTTCTTAATAGTTTTGGAGTGTACCACTGCATCATGCACATTAGGTGAGGTCCCCCAAATACCTTCCGTCCTCCCATATCCCCCCTCCCCTTCCCTCTTTGTCCTCTTCCCTTCTACTTTCTGGACTATAGTTATGTTTTGCCATTCGTATGAGTGTGTAGGTGCTTATATGTTGATTTCATAGTAGTATTGAGTACATTGGATACTTTTTTTCCCATTCTTTTTTTTTTTTTTTTTTGAGATGGAGCCTCAAGCTATCCCCCTGGGTAGAGTGCCATGGCATCACAGCTCATAGCAACCTCCAACTCCTGGGCTCAAGCGAGTCTCCTGCCTCCGCCTCCCAAGTAGCTGGGAC